>CAKNYM010004668.1:0-20756 GCA_932195095.1 Andricus curvator | reverse complement strand
TATATATTGAATCAATTAATTTATAGATCTTCATTTGTATTATACTTGTTTGACGACGATACCGAAAATGTTGTTTGTTTTTACGTATTTCTAACGGCTTAGGAGATCCTTATAGAAAATTACAATTTTAATTTTTGTGAGGAAAATTTTTCAGGGTTATACTCGTTCAGACCCACAGATTCGGAATTTTTAAATTAAAAATAATTTATTCAATATTTACTAATTTTTCATCCTTCAATTTTAATCCTTCGCATCTGTTAACAGTCTCATTCGAGGTCTCGTTTCTGAGTCGAAAAGGTTCGTTTTGAGACAAGTTACGCCGACTTGAAATCACCATGCTGAAAACATAAAAGTAAGACATTGTCTTATGTCTCGTCTCTGTTTTGAGACGCAGCCAGACATCGATGTCTTGGAGACGAACTCAAGATATCACCAAGTCGAACTCAAGTCGAAGCATTTTGACTCGGGATGTTTGCCGAAGTTCGCTTATAATCTCATTGATAAAACGTGCATCTAGATATATTCTGTTTTATTTTTTGTTATAACAGTTCTCAACGGATTACAATATCAACGAGCAGGAGGCACAATTATTTCATTTTGCAACAAATATTGTATTTTTGTATCTACCATTTCTGTTCTGATCAGAGTAATAATAACTAATTGGGCCATTCTGATTGTTATCACACTGCGAAAAAAGAGTACTTGCATCAAAGAACTGTAGTACTGAATACGTCCAATCAAATTTTGGTTTTGATCGAAAAAAAAATTTGTTGTATGAAGAATGATATTTCTCATTTTAAAAATATTATTTCTTGAAACATAGAAAAAATGTCTTCAGATCATAAAACATATTTTTTCCTCAGTGTATTATGAGACATTTTCCTTTGGCCTATTTTGTCATTGTGGGTCGCCTCAAGTTAAGCTAAAACCTGAGTTATTTTGTCCATGTCGGATATATTTATCGTCACTAATTTTTCACGTATCCGAATCCGCATATAAAAGTAAATCTAGAGGTTATCTTCACTTGGATCTAGTCGCTTTGCAATTCATGCGGATATTTTTTACGCGTATTGGTAGAATTAGAGTAGCATAGAGTAGAATTCTTCCAAAAGCTGTCGTAAACGCGTTATAGTCTGTAAAATCATTTCGACATGGTCCATACCACATTTGAGCGGTATCTCTAAGTGCACTTTCAAGGACATTTAATTTATTGCCTTCCACAATGCCTTTTTGATACAATCTGTCTAAGTCCTCTAAAAATGCATTGCAATTTCAAGATTCGCTTTCAAATTTTGGGGGCATAGTCTCTATGCGAATACTCTTCAATCCCAAAATAGTTGCATTGTCCACGCAATCTCTGACATCCGCCTGAGACGCTACCAAATTTTGTAACCTTTGGTTAAAAACTACCAGACTAGTAGATCGAAAACCCTCACTACATCGACAACCTACATTTAACCTCGCTAGTCGACAACCTTAACATCTTTTATGAATTTGTAACCTTTTTGTTTCGCATTCCTGAGTTTCATAGGCTTCATGTATACATCGCAATACATGTCTAAACTGCTTATGAATCAAGGCTATGAATGCGTTACCTTGCTCATCCATTCCTTGAGATGAATTTCAAAGATTATTTAAATTGTTCAGTCTATTATTAAGGCTGCATTTTTGCCTTGTTCTCACTAAACCAGGAAGCCATGGACCTCTCCTAGCTCTTTTATTGACAGGAGTTGAATTAGTATTAATCATTAAATAATTATCATTTATATCTGAAGGGAAAATATGTCCTTCTGTTTGGGTGCCAAATGTATGAAAATTTGTTGAGTCACTTTAGATTTTATAGTTTTTTCTTAATTAAAAGATTCTAGTCAATTATTCACTACAGCTGAAAGGTGGATCTATTGCGTACTAAGTCATAGTCAAAAATTCAAATATCAATATGTATTAATTCTAGTTTAGTATGATATTTAAGAAATGGAATAGCTATAGATGTGTTGCGAGCTTTCAAATCAATACGCGTAATAAAAAAATGTATAAATATAATAATGAGCAGTTAAGAAATAACTACCACGATATATAATGTATCACACATAAAATACGAATCATCAATTCAGTCATACAATATGTCAGCATTCATAATAAATTAAATAATTAAACGAGTACACACAAGAGTTGATATAAAATACGAGAAATGCAAATATTTATGAAATAAAATTGAACGCAGTAATTAAAATCAAGAAATACTCATCGATCGCCATGACATCGGTTCATTTAAAGGGAGATATATGAAGAGACGAAAGATAAGGTAAGAGGAGGGGAGGGGAGAGGATTTCGGAGAGATTCTGGATGGATAGGGGGTTAAGGCAAGAGTGTCCGCTAAGCCCAACGTTTTTTGCGATTTTAATCGCGGATATGGAAAGTAAGCTCGAGGTCGGAGTGGTAGGAGAAGTTAGGGTAGGAGGGGTTAGAATTTGATCACTAGCGTATGCAGATGGCATAGTGCTGCTGGCAAGAAGCGAGGAGGCCTTAAAGGAGATGATGAAGAGGTTGAGGAGATACCTGGATAAGAATAGGTTAGAGCTGAATGCGAAAAAGTCCAAGGTTATGGTGTTCAGAAAAGGAGGTGGAAGGAATACGGGAGGGAAGTGGAAGTGGAAGGGGAGGGAAAGGAGGTGCAGAAGGTGAAAGAGTTTGTGTACCTGGGCTTCTTGTTTCGGAGAATTAGAAGGGTGGATGGTCACATGAAAGAGAGTGTTAGGAGGGAAATGTGGTGATGAGGCAGGTGTGGGAGTTGGGAAAGAAGTTATTCGCAGATGATTTTGGAAGGAGAATGAAATTGTTTGATTCACTAGTGATGAGTGTGCTATTGTATGTAGTAGAGGTGTGGGGGTGGAAGGAAAGTGAGGAGGTAAATAGGACACAGGAGAGGTACAGGTAAAGTGGACACTGGGGTTGGCAAGGAACACGCCTAATTATATTGTCAGGAGGGAGGAGGGAAGAACGATTTCAAGGATTCTAACGGGGATTCGGGCGTGTGAATATGAGGAGAAATTTTTGAAAGAGGGGGGAAGTAAGCTAGTTAGGAAGTGTTGGTGGGAATAGAAGAACAGGAGAGGGGGTGGAAAGATTGAGGTTGAAAGGGAAAGGTATTTTAGAACGAATGAACTGCAGATGGATGAAGTGAGAAGGATGCACGAGAAAGGAAGGAAGGAAGGTATATGAGATGGTCAAGAAAAACGGTATGGAGAGAGAGAAGGCAGCACGGGAGGAGAGATTAAGGGAGTCAAGGTTTGACGGGAACTATGGGTGGATTATGCCAAGGGAGAGAGCGCAATATTTGTGTGAGAAGGGAGGATGAGATGTGGGTGCATGGAGGGTCTTAATAGGTTCTGACTTTCTAGGGAGAAGAGGATGTGTGAACTGTGCGGTAAGGGGGAATGCAAGAGTGTAGCACTGGTTAAAGGAGTGAGTGGAGGTGGAAAGGAGTGGGATAAGTATGGAGGTATTGATGCATGAAAGGGGGGACAAACGGGCTCATTGTCTCATAAAATCCATTTATAATCGGTTTCAAAGTGACTGAGAATCACAAAAAATCATAAGAATGAGTTATTTATTACTGTTGACAACAAATATTATAAATAAACTCAAAAATTCAAAAATTTATTCTAATATTACGGTTTATCTGTTTGTTATATTATTTCGTGAGAAAAATAATTTTTTCCAAGGAACAGTAGGACTCTGATAATTATTTAACCATGTTTTTTACTAAAAAATAACAAATAAGGTTTTTTGAAACATTTTCCTATATAAATATTTATACTTACGTCTCTACTACTTGATTTAGTTGAAAAAATCATGTATTTCTGTGAGAAAATGTTTAATGTTTTAATTTTCGTATTTTGAAAAACAAGAAAAGCCGAACTTATAAAAAATAATTGAATACACATCTCGAATTTCAAGACGACGAGACACTTAGTTATAAAAACAGTAATTTTATTCATTATTCTCGTGCAAGTTTTCAGAATTTTCAGTTGAGAAGAAATGTGTTCATATTTGTTGAAATAATAAATTACACATAATAAAATTTAAATATCTAGCCTCAAGTTTTTCTGAAGCGTGCAATGGTAAATATTTTCAAAAACAGAAAACATTTATATTATTATTATTTTTATTATACCATTAAGCCATTTCCCTTTCGGGGTAGGCGTGACTTGCTCAGTTGGAAAATAGTAGTGTGTAAGTGGGTATATAGGTATAAGGTAGATAGGTATATAGTTGATAGGTATAGATATTTTAGATTGATCTGGAATTCTCGTGTTATTTATCAAAATGACACGTTCATTCCGCAACACTGCTCCGAGCCAGGTTGCTGATCAATCTCTCTAGCGATCACCCCAGGTGAAGAGCCTCACAAAATTGTTATGTGTGGTTCCCCACTTGGGCCCATTTAGTATCCAAGGTCTTTGTTTCAGGCGTCATTCACTCTATTGTCACTCTGTATACAAACTATTTGTCGCCACACTTTTCTGTCCTGGCATACTACTCTAGCTTCCTTCACGTCCATGCACTTTTTTTATGTAAGCTCTCGCGTTTTTATGGCTTCTTATGTCTCTTCGGATTAGTGTCTCATTCACAGATTCTAACCATTCTTTCGGCGGTCTACTCTTTAAAAATAGCTTCAAATATTTAACGACACAAAAAGTGTTAAGGAAATAAAAATTCAAATAATTGTTTCATATTCGAAAAGATACATAAAGTAGAGACATAAAGAGACTTCTCCTTTCGTTAAATTGTCCAATTTGAAAAAATACAATTAATATGAAGGACTATGCTCAGTTTGAGCCTCTAGGTGAACACTAATTGAACCTTCCCAAAGTTATAAAAATTGTCAAGTTTTTCCAAACGCACAATTCTGGAACATTAGTCCTTTCCTGTGAAATCACCATTTCTACGTAAAAGAGTCGAAACTACCTTTTTTTGATTATTTGCTTATGTGTGTTTGTGTGCTTATGATCCGCTGTCTATTTCATAGGAAACGACCGATTTTCCAGATTTGTCCCTATACATTTTTTCCCCACTTTTTTGCACTCCTTGACAAGTCCTACAATTTGGTTGGGTCCCATTTCTTCGTGCCCAGGGAACCAACTTGAATGCAGACCTTATCAGTCTGATTTCTCTTCCTCATCTAATGCAACAAAAATATCGCTCGCTGACCTTTCTGACACTTTCGTGTCTTTATCAGGGTATTGGGCATATCTTCGATACCTCATAACTGTCATCACATGTACACAAGACTCAGCCGTACGTCATCCATTTTTGCAAGAGCAGTAATATTTTTTAATGGCTTGAGCTCCTTCATCATCACGTTCTGCTAAAACGTACACATAATAGCGGGTAAAATTGACGTGCCTGGATTGTATTCGGGCTTTAACGAGAATATATATTTGTAATAATATTCATACTTACGTCTCTACTACACGGAGAAAAATAGATATTGAAAAGTAGATATTAAAAACTTTAATATTCAGCCATAATATATAGATATTACGGTATAATATCTAATATCTTCTATTCAATATAAAATATATATTAAAGGGCAATTTCTGTTTATATTGAAAGAATAAAATGTGTGATATCAACCGTTAATATCTCAGATATTAAAAAAGCAAAATTTTATGGGAGCAATGTCGTTTACGTGTGGCGTGGCGTCAAACGATTTTAACACCGCTTTGTCCGTTTCTTGAGCAATCGTCGTGTGTGTGTATTGTGATTTTTCGGATATATATGGCGTTACAAATTTTGGGGCAAAATGGATCAAGTGTTTTTGAACATGGATATCAAAATTTTCTCAACAAAATTAGGACTTGGCGCTACAGGCATCACTTATGTTAGCCTTGAACAGTGTATTATTATTGATACTCGAGGATTCGGAGATCAAAAACACAGGACTGCGATGTAAAATCCTTTCGGATTTTATAGAAATTGGCATGCTTTACAGGTAATTTTTGCATAATTAGAAAATATTTGTTGAATTACTTAGATTCTGCCCTTTAATATCTTGGATATTGTCAGGTAAAATCTTCTTTTTAATATCTATGGATTCTCTACTTCAGTATCTACATTTCTGTGCCGTACACAGAAAAAACTGGGGGTGACCAATGTTGCAGGTAATCATTATTTCTGGGTAAAGTCGGCTAGGATACAGGGTAATGTCGCGCTGGGTAATCGAGAAGTGGGTAAAGTATACCCGACTGTACCCTGGAGGAGAGTAACGTGGGCGAAGTGTCACTTGCTGACTTTATGTTTAAAGAAGCGGCTATAAATAATGAAATCTCATATATTTCCACGTACAAGGCAATCCGAAAGGATGATACTTAACATTAATTAGCGAATTAATCGCCGAATTTTCGACTTACCACACTTTATTCGCCAAAATAAATTTGACAGCAGACACAGGGTTTATAAGTCGCCATGGTCCTCCGTTCGCTTTTCCAGTAGGTTGTGACTCTCTGGTGTAACTTCACACGCCAAATCAACGAGATACAAAAATTTAAAAAAATATTTTCCAGAATCAACCAAATTCGACAATATTCTCATGAATTCTGTAAACCCCCTTGAATGTTGTAGAATTTTCGAGAACTCAGTGGAATTCTCCCGAATTCTGAATAATTCTCTTCAATTCAGCAGAATTCTCTAACGTTCGGCAGAATTCTCTTTAGATCAACAGCATTCTCTTGAATAATGTAGAATTCATCCTGAATTTAGTAGAATAATCTTAAAATATGTAAAATTCTCTTAAACTTTGTTTAATTCTCTTAAATTCTGTAGAATTCTCCTAGGTTTGGCAGAATTCTCTTGAATTTAGACAAATTATCCTGTTTTCTTTCGAATTTAGCAGAATATTCTTGAAAAGAGAATTCTGCGGAACTTAAAAGATGCTCCTGATTTCAAGAGAATTTCGCTAATTTAAGAAAATTCTACTGAATTCAATATAATTTCACTGATTTCAAGACGAATTTGCTGATTTCAAGAGAATTCTCTCAAACCTAAGAGAATTCTACTTAATTGAAAAGGATTTTACATAATTAAAGATGATTCTACTGAATTCAAGAGAATGATACAGAATTCAAGAGAATTTCACTGAATGAAAAAGAATTCTGCTAAAATCTAAACAATTCGACAGATTTAGACAGAATTTCGCTGATTTTAAGAAAATTCTGCTGAATTCAAGAGAATTCTTCAGAATTTAGGAGAATTCCACTGAGTTCTCGAAAATTCTACAAAATTCAAGGGAATTTACAGAATTCATGAGAATGTTGTCGAATTTGATTGATTGTGGCCAATATTTTTTTCAATTTTTGTATCTCGTTGATTTGACGTGTGAAGTTACACCAGAAAGTCACAACCTACTCGAAAAGCGAACGGACGACCATGGCGATCTATAAACCCTGTGTCTGATGTCAAATTTATTTTGGCGAATAAAGTGTGGTAAGTCGAAAATTCGGCGTTTAATTCGCTAATTAATATTAAGTATCATCGTTTTGGAGTGCCTTGTACGCAGAAATATGTGACAATTCATTATTTATAGTTGCTTCTTTAAACATAAAGTCAGCAAGTGACACTTCGCCCACTTTACTCTCCTCCAGGGTAAAGTCGGGTATACTTTACCCACTTATTAATTACCCAGCGCGACATTACCCTGTACCCTAGCCCACTTTACCCAGAAATAATGATTGCCTGCAACATTGGTTACCCCCAGTGTTTTCTGTAGTTAAATCGCTAAGATATATATATATATATATACCATTAAACCATTTCCCTTTCAGGGTAGGCGTGACACTACCCGATTCGGGTAGTGTTTCTAGGATTTTCTTGTAGTTATAAATAACTACAAGTGTGGGCTCACCACACCCACGATGTGCCAACAGCACTCATGTCAGTATTCTTGAATGGTCACCCATCCAAGTACTAACCGCGTCCAACGCTGGTTAACTTCAGTGATCTGACGAGAACTGGGTTTTTCAATGTGGTATGGCCGTTGGCATATGAATTAGTAATATCTAGATAGTCTTTTCTAATATCTATTTTTCCCCGTGTACTTGATTGAGTAGAAAAAATCATGTAGTTCTGTGAGAAAATGTTTAATTTTTTAATTTTCGTATAATATGTGTTGGAAAATAAGAAAAGCCGAAATTATAAAAGATAATTGACCTATCATCTCGAATTTCGAAACGACGAGACAGTTATAAAAACAGTAATTTTATTGATTATTCTCATGCAAGTTTTCAGAATTTTCAGTTGAGAAGAAATTTGTTCGTATTTGTTTAAATAATAAATTACACATAATAAAATTTAAATATCTAGCCTCAAATTTTTCTGAAGCCTGCAATGGTAAATATTTCTGAGAACAAAAAACATTTATATTAAACTCTTTAAAAATAGCTTCAAATATTTAACGAAACAACAAGTTTTAAGAAAATCATTATTCAAATAATTGTTTCATATTCGAAAAGATTTTTATCCCAGACATCCTAGCGTGTCCCGTTAGCTTAATTGGTTAGGGCATTAGGCGTTTGCTGAAAAAACTCGGTGTGTGCTTGCGAACTCGGATTCGATCATTGATACTTCTGGATTTTGTAATGTACTATGCGTTAGCGATATGATAAGCGTATTATGAATAACATATCTATGAAATTATTGAGAATATCCTTGATATTTATATCACAGATATTATTTTATTTTTGCTGATAAATAACAAATAGTTATTTTCATTCATTTATATTGGTGTGAGATTATAGAAAAACTGCTTTGATGCTACAAGTCCAACATGTAGTACTTGTAGGCTAAAATAAGAGTTTAACGTGCTTTAAATACAGACCCTAGTCTAATGCTAAAAGTAGGGTCAAAACTAGTAGGTCAAAGTAGGGTCTAAATTGCATTAAATTCGCTGCTTATATAGCACCTACTTCACTGTTTCCAACGCCTACTAAGGTAGGAGTTACAGGTTAAAAGTAGGGCCTAAATTTCAATTTGGGGCTACTTAGATGCAGGGGAGAAGCTCTAAACGACGTGGCGAGAATCAGCTTTCACAATTTCACATATATTCGAACTTTATCATTTTCATATTTACTGCTCGCAAGTGTGTTTGAGCGTGAAGTGACCAAATCCCGATCCGAACGTACATATGTAGTCATCTCTACTTAAGCCATCGACCAGACATCTGACCAATTACATTTTTTTCATTAATGCAATGGACGGACCATTAATTTGTCTTTTCGCTAAAATTCAAACATACATTTTCTCACAAAAATTTTATTATTTTTTTGCAGAAATTGTCATGAGATTGAACAGGATCAAAATCCAATGCAGTGTTTGAGGTTTGTAATGCATTGAAGCGTAAACGGCAGAAAACGATATTGTTTCGGATTCTCGTGGTGGATTTTACCCTAATTGAATTTTTTTAAATTAATTTCAATTCACACCTTAATACCAAGATACTTGTCCTCAATTTTGGTAATGTGAAATGTTCTGATTTTTAAATTTATTTAAGATACAACTGTTTTAATGGCGATTTTATACAGTTGAGTTATTCAATTCAATATAAGAATACATATTAAAATTGAAATAAAACTCATTACAGAGTAATTAAAAAAGTTCTGTATTTAAAAATCCAGAAGCAATCTTTCTAGCAGTAACCTAGGCTGGACATATTTTTATTAACAAAGATTCATCTCATGGTTTTCTTTAACAAACCACACAGTGAAGAAGTGTTCCACAAGGCAGAACAATGGAAAATGCCAGAGCATTGTGAACGGATCGGTTGGTGTTCTCTGTCTACTTTTCCCCTATTTATTTCCCAGCATTTTATCAGGCAATGCCTGCAGCATTCAATACTATTTTCCGCAAGAAAATAATGTACTTCTCAAGCGCGATCTCTGGTTAGGAACCTTTTCATTACTTAGCTCATTGAAATGTATACATTTGATTGCAATAATTTTTTAGAACTTTTTTTCCATCAAGCTATTAAATGATTGTTAAGGTTAAATCGCACATTCACGTCAACATATAAACCATTAATTCTCCTCTATTTGCCAAAAATGATGAACACATTTCCTTTGAAGCTGCTTAGTTTGTTTCATTCAAGGCAAACTTTTAGAAAGGTACGTAGGTATTCCAGATATGTGTAGGACTCTGTCATTACAAAGCCATCGTTTTGTTTCACTCGGACGCTCTAATCTGGATGAGACCAGGGGGTAACAAGCTGAGCTTAAATGCTGGTTAGAGGAAGCTGATCATTGTTGCGAACGGTTGCTGCTCATCTAGTCAACCCTACTCTCGTTTTCAATAACGATAGACGATGCAGCCTGCGTTTTGGAAACAATTAGCGCTTCTATCTCAAACGAACCAAAAAAATCATCTGTGGGCGAGAGACAATGTGATAACAGAATTCGGGGAGCACTTGGATAAATGAAAAGCGTTGTGTGGGTCTATTGCATGAAGTATGGAGTGAAATTCTATTGTTAGGTCCGCTGCTGAGAAATCTGTACTTTCAAATAATCCCATAGCAAAAGATACAGGGAAAAAAGTTAAAAAAAATGATAAGTTCTATAATACTTTCTGACTAGAGCAGACATTCTGTAAGTTCAAAATATTCAAAAATCTAATATTTGCAAGCATTTGTGTTCCAGTTTTTACTTCAGGAATTGAATGCAGCTATCGCAGCATTTAATAGCTTAAAATGTACAGTAATATACCTTGATTGCTATTTTATCCATGAGAATTTAAAATCATCATTTCTCAACGCCCGGTCTGAAAGTTCGACTTTCGAGGACAATAGAGCAAGTCGAAAGTGGTAAGTTATTAATTATTTATTTATTTTCTTCACACTACGTCATTACTTTTGTACCCTAGAGAAGAAATATGTGATGCAGATAGAGGAAGTTTGGTGAACTTGACAATTTTAGATCAAGAGTGAAAGGAAGAAATAGCGTAATTTGCAAGAAAGAGACTAAGGGGTCCAGCTATACAATTTTATGTCCCAGGAAACCAACTTGCATGCAGACCTTATCAGTCTGATTCCTCTGCCTCATTAGAGCTCTCAAATGCAACAAAAATATCGCTCGCTGATCTTTCTGGCACTCTCATGTCTTTATCAGGGTATTGGGCATATCCCCGATACCTCATAACTGTCATCACATGTGCACAAGACTCAGTCGTACGTCATCCATTTTTGCAAGAGCAGTAATATTTTTTAATGTTTTGAGATCCTTCACCATCACGTTCTGCTCTAACGTACACATAATAGCTGGTGGAATTGACATGCCTGGATTTTATTCGGGCTTCAACGAGAATATGGTTATAAATGACCCCGCCATACTTATTAGCAAGATTTTTGCCCGCATATAACGGCTTAATTCTATAAAATAGCGCGCATTGGTAACCGAAGGGAACAAGTTGTGAATAGTAGCGGTATTTTGAAAATTAGACCTCAATTTAGGCGTTGATTGTATACAACACGGAGGATCCAAATACTGGAAAAAAATTTTAAAATGTCCACTGATAATTTCTACGACAAACCTGACCTTAGTGACTATTCGTAAACGATTAGTAAAAACATCGATCAGTAGCGTTTCATCAAGCAGAACAATATTATAATATAAATGTAGAGTGCACTTTAGGCATATTTTTCATTGTTGTTCGCATGATTTTGCATCATTTTTTGCATCATTTTCAGTAGCCTTAAAAGGGTCGACAATATATATAACATAGCCTTTAGGAGCAACACATACTACAGGTTTTGTAAAAGGACGTTGTATGTGCACTAGGGAGGTCCAAACTTGTTTTTTCATATTGTCATGCATATCGCCCGGAAATTTGTTCAAATCAACACAAAAATAAATTCATTTTGTTTTGTTTTGAAAAAAAGAAATGGTATTTAGCGGTGGCACAAGCCCCATTAAGTTTAACACGTATTTCCCACAAGAACAAAATACTTTTTTATAAATTTTATTCAGAATCGTCAATATTAGCTGAATCGAGTTAAAAATCAACATTTCTCTTCAAAATAATTAGCCATAGAATATGAATAAAATGTTACTTTTCAAATATCACCCCCATAAGTATTTTGGCGCTAATTATGATTTTATTGCGGTTTTTTCAATGCAAATTGTTTCTAATACACAAAATACTACTTTATACTGATAATAAGATATTTATATTAATTACTTGAACAATTTATTATTGTTTTGATCAATTTTTTCTTAGAATAGAGTTAGAAAGTCGCGGTTTATTCAGAAATGTTCCACTTTTTGTCCAATTTTCAATTAGAGTGAGGTAATACCAAATTAATATTAAAAAACATAATTGTTTGAACAATTTATTATTATTGTTAAGAATATTCAATTTTAATAATGCCAGAAAGTTGCGGTTTTTTTCTGAAATTTTCAATCATTTGTCTACTTTTCACTGGGAGTGAGTTACTAGTTAATTCAATCTAGCAGAAATATTTATTTGAACCAATTATCATTGTTTATAACTATATTCTACTTCATCAATGCTAGATAATTGCGGTTTATTCTGAAATTTGCAACTTTTTATTCACTTTTTACTTAGTGAAATAATAAATAATGCAATTTAACAAATATAGTTGTTCAAACAATTTATTATTGTTCATAGCTATCTTCTCTCAGAGTAATGCTAGAAAGTTGCCTTTTTTCTAGAATCTTTAGTTATGTTTTGACTTTTTAGTTATAAACAAATAATAAGTGAACTTCAACAAGAATCATTTTTTAATAGTATTATGTAGTTTTAAGTGAATTATTCTTTCCCAAAGTTTAAACAAAATTAATTTAAATGAAATAGATATCTTACACAAGAGAGAAAAACAAAGAATGGAATAATTAGGAGTAGGTGGGAGGACTAGGTCTTTAAATGAATGATAAAAGTTTTGTTTTGAATTACAACAAGAAGTTTATTGCAAAGTGTAAAAGAAAAATTTGGAATTGCAAATATTTTTACATTAGCCCCTCTCCCTCCTTCACTAGAGAAGAGGCGTCTCGTCGATGATAATATACATATATAATGATTGAAAGGACCTCGAACAAATAATTAATTAATTATAGCATCTCAAGGAACAAGGTAGACTTGCTGCAGTCAGGAAATTGCTTCCGGTACTCTATTAGCACTTGTTGTAAATATTGTTTCTGGCTTTCGTTTATAGTAAGAAGGCAATTGAATTCAGATATCAATTTTACAAATATCTGTTACATTTCATAAAATTATATTCACAAAAAAGAAAAATATTGTTTGAAATATGATTCTTTCTAATATTTATTTATTATTTGTTCATAACTAAAACGGTAAAGCAAAGTTCAACATTTCAGAAAAAACGGCAACCTTCTAGCACTCATCTAAGAGAAGATAGTTATAAAAAATAATAAATTGTTCAAATAAGCATGTTCGTTAACTTACGTATTACTTCAGTAAGTGAAAAGTGGACAAAAAGTTTGAGAGTTCAGAAAAAACTGCAACTTTTTAGCACTTATCTAAGAGAAAATAGTTATAAACAAGAATAAATTGTTTAAACAACTATAATTGTTAACTTGAATTATGGATTACTTTATTAGGTTAAAAGTGGGTAAAATTGAATTAATTATTAACTTCCTCCTAATGAAAAGTAGACAACATTTTTTTGGCATTATTCAAATTGAATATTATCAACAGTAATAATTAATTGTTTGGAGAATCAATTCTGTTAATTTTAATTAAGTATTCACCTCACGCTAGTTGAAAATTGGATAAAAAGTGGAAAATTTTTGAAAAAAACCGCGACTTTCTAACTCTTTTCGAAGATAAAATTGTTAAAAGCAATAATAAATTGTTTAGAAAATGTATATGAATATCTAATTACCAGTATAAAGTAGTATTTCATGTATTAGAAATAATTTTTTATTTTAAAAACCGCAAAAAAAGCCTAGTTAGCGTCAAAAGGTTGCAACACCCATTTTTTCACTTATGGGGGTTGTTTGGTACCCTATAAAACAGACTTATGGGGGTGATATTTAAAAAGTAATATTTTATTCATATTATATTGCTAATTGTGAGCAGAAATATTGAGTTTCAACTCGACTCAGCTAATATTGACTATTCTGAATATAATTTACAAGAACACCTTTTTTTCTTATGGGAAATACGTGTTAAACTTCATGGGGCTTGTGCCACCTCTAAATATCATTTCTTTTTCAAGAAAAAAGAATGGACTTTTTTTGTACGGATTCAAACACATTTCCGGTCGCAGGAAGGTGCTCTGGACACGGTGCAATTATTTATGGAAATTTTTAAACGTAATAATCATTTACTGATAACTTTTGATAACGTTGATAACTGATATTTCGGACCCTTAAATGAAATTGTGCTTCAAATTTTTGTTTGCATGCCTTTCTATGGCTTTTTCAGTTTTCTTGGCCCTCCAGCTGTCCAACTAATCAAAACAGTGATTCATATTAGAAACACAAATAAAACTTTCAGCAGTTTCTAGTCTAGGAACACTCGTCGAAAATCTCTGCGTTTCTCCCCTTGGCACGCAATTTACTACTTGGGACAAACTATACAATCAAAGGAACTTACCTGTGAGAAAAATTCGATTCTAATGGTATGAGCGCCTCCTCCGAATTGATTAGCTTATAGTAGCCCAGCTTGCCCCATGTTACACCACAATTTCAAAGGATTACAATATTACAGAAAAATTCGCACCTTACTCCGGCGGGCAAGTCTGCGAAGCTGTCAACGTTAAATCTCATTTTCGTTGAAGCATTACTGCAATTCATAATCGAAAGGGATTATGCAATAAGTTATATAAAGGGATAGTATGTATATTGCACATATGTTCATACAGGGATGGATGGATCTATTCGGAGGAGGTGCTCATGCAATTAGAATCAAACTTCACTCAAAAGTAAGTTCGCTCAATTATATGATTGTATTTCGCGCCTCCTCCTCACGATCAACTTATAGATGCTGAAGGCTGTACATCTTATTTAAATTTGCTTAATGAATAGTAAATAACAGTCTTATTACAATTTGAAAGTTTTCAGTATAAAATTTATAGACGCTTGCTACTCCGATGATCGAAAGGAAAAGCATAATTTTTTATAATTGTGTTGAGTCTTTTAAAAAATGGTCAGATAATTATGGTCAGATGTAACTTAACTTTTAGTTTTTCAGAGCTGGGAATGAGAAATTGAACCCTTCCAAAAAGAACTTTGCAGAAAATTAATGAAAAAAAAAATTTCGAATGAATAATTTTTTTTTAGAGACAAAAAAGTATAAATAAACAAATAATACAATTTTTGTAGTGAGAAATGTGAAGAACGAAAAAATTCAATTGCAGAACTAAGAAGGTACCTACTTCATGTTGTGACGTCAGCTGGCAAGACCTCTGCACGCCGAGGGCCAAGCGATAAATTATACCAATTGCATTACGTGTATTAAGATATAATTTCCTATTTTGAAAAATATATTTAATTAACTCATAAAAACGATACAAATTTTTTATTAATTTTTTAAGTTAATTGAATAACCCATATATAATTTTTCCGCCTGGATACCCATATACCAAAATAACTGTACGAGTCCCCGGAAGAAAAAATATACGAAGATGACCTCGCAATCATAATAATTACTTTTAGACGAAAGGAATTAAACAGTTTTTACATTGAAACTACTTAAGGCATCCACATTAGGAAAAGTAGGACGATTCATTGAATTTCTATCTCAGAGTCTTGGCACGTGGCAATATACACGGGAATGAAAAAGAAAATGAGACCTGAAGTTGACTGTTGCGTAGATGCGCGCTGTGATGCGCATGGACGTGTGCGCTAGAGTGAGGCGTGAAATTTACTTTTATATATGCTTTAAAAATTGGGACTAGTAGGGGAGAGCGGGGCACGCGCGGCACCCTAACTTTGAGTGAATTTTTTAACATTAATAATATTTTTTACACTGTCAAAAAAAGAAGCAACAAATAAAATGAATGTTTATAAATGAAATTCAATTCGAATAAAAATTTAAAACGAACGCGTTTAATTTGTAGAAATAAAAATAAGCAGGCGTCAAAGTGGGGCAAAGAAGGTCTCTGCGGGGCAGGCAATGTCATCCAGGTGGGACACAAATGGCACGGTAAACTCGCGAATAAAAACGAGATCGATAAATGGTACTTTTTTTAATAGTTCTATAAAATATAAATAAATAAAATAAAATATATTTTTTATTTAATAATTAACTTTCATTATTTTTTGTAAGTTTTTTTATCATATTTGTTTTTATTTTATACAAGTTTTATTATAGCTAAAGAGATGAAATGTTAATATTTAAATGTGAGATCTAAAATGTAATAATAAAATATATTAATATTAACGATGTTGTTTTAAAGATGACTTTAAGTTACATACATCATGCAAATGGCAAATTATTATTTACGTAAAATGGTTCATAGGTACCATCTTCTTTTGAAATGACCACAGTTCCATTTACAATAGGCATTACAACTGGTATTACATCCTAGCAATAACAGAACTGAAACTAAATTTGAGGTTAAAAATCAGCTGTTCTCTCTAAACACAGCTTAGAACGGCGCGAGTGTGACATGTCGTGCCCCACCTTAGGGTGCCGATCTCTGCCCCACCTCGATACTTTTTTTATTTTTTAAATAACTATTTAACTACATCTTTGAGAGAAGTGATTAAAAAAAAAGAAATTAAAGTTCGAGTTTCAAACTTTACAATAGACCCAGTTTTAAGGACTATTGATACTTATTTTTCCTTTTCACGAACGTTCGAAATTCGATGGCGCAACCGATTTTTATGCTCCAAATTTCAATCACTAGAATTTTATTTCATTTTTTACAAAATAACAAATTAATTGGTTTCAAATACAACTATGCATTTAGTAGATGCCAATAAAAAAAAAATTGATTTTTTTACTCATTTTACAAGTTTTTAGAGGGGTGCCCAGCTTATCCCCCCTGACGTCAGTGCCCTGCTTTCCCCTACAAGTTAATCTTGATAAGGAGACGGAAAATACAATTGCATTAAGAATATACTTAAATTTAGTAAGGTATTATGCAAGCTAAAGTATTAGAAAGATCTGTAAGAATAGGGTCCACTGTACTTACTAGCGGCAGAAGGAGTTGCCAACAAGATGTGGACATTGGTGATGCAGATTTCTAAATGAAGATGTTGAACAAAAATGCTCACAGAAAGAAGATTAGGTTTTTGAAAAAGTTAACATGTTCAAATATCTACTGCATTCCGAAAATGTTGCAGAACACACAAGAATTCTTGCGCCGTATACTTAGATCTGGGATGATGTGAAAGTACAGGTTCCTGAGCAGCGCTTTCGCTTTTCGAAAAACACTTTTCTTTGAAAAATGCACTTTGTCGTGACTTATATACTTCGGGTTCCTGATGATGTGTACTCTCCTGTTCAACAATTAAAGTATTTACGATGCAAAGAATGAAAAAATCTAATTTCTATTGAATCAGGAAATTGTATACCAATTTGAACATTATTTAACTGAATTACTAGAATGAAATTGTTGCTGCAAAGAAATGATTTCGAGCATACTTTCATCGAGTATCTTTTATATACCTTTCCTGTCTAAACTTTCACGCAACACTCATGTTGATGACTTCTTGCCAACGGAACTTCCTAGGAGTTCTGAATTCAAGAATATATCTCAACACGAATTCGAAACGACTTGAATGTACCATACCTTACTTGCGACTTTTCGCATACAAATTTGAAAGGTACGGATGTAAGAATGTGGAAGTCTCTTTTCCTTTCCAGATACGACGCTGATTCCAAAGTTCGAAGAAATTCTTGCAAACTATTCGAATCATGGTGCAAACGTTATAGGGACACAGATCTAGAGAACATCCGGAATAAAGTGGATATCCGCAGCGGATCAATATTATGTTAGCGTGCGAACTTGCACAAATGCCAAATTGTAAAAGGCGTTACTGTGGTATGAGAAGAATTTTTGTCAAAGTTCGATTTCTCGAAATATATGGGTGATTGTCGAATCGAAGGAAAACTTCAGCGACTGAACTGACAGTTATCCTTGCTATTATTAATAATTTAATAACAAGCAATGCAAAATTGTCGCATGGCTTATAAAAGTCTGAAATCCAAAAGGGGAAGAAATAATTATACAATTCGTAGTCAAAATATGGAAAGAAAATTTAAGGTAAATAGCTGTCTCATTAGACAATAGACAAGACTCCATGGCACAGTACTTCATAATATGTCAACGTAATTTCTCTCAATCTCTAGACATCGCTGATATTTCCTTAAAGGTTTGGAAAAATTAATAGACAAATATCACAGAAAAAATGAGGAGTAATCTTTACCCTTATTTTGAAGTAAAGATTACCTGCAAAAAAATTCACTCCATGTGGGTAATCTTAACTCTGACTGATCGGTATTTTTCTGCTTTTACTCACGCGCGTAAGTAACTTTCGACAGCTCTTACAATTCGGAACGCCCATCTGTATGAGGCTGCACTTATCTAACCGTAAGCTAACTTCACTTCAGCAATCGAAGCTAGTGGCTTCTAATTTTCAAGATGGTCGTGACGACTTTTATGAGAACAAAAGACAGTTTACTCCATGTCGACGCTATTTTGCAAAATTTACTTTCAAAAACTAATATCTCCCGAACGAGTTGACCAAAATGGATAATCTTTGAACAATGTAAAAACTCATTAAATGCACAATGAGGAAATATTATAAAGAAGAGTTCTTCCGAATTTTCCGGCCTCGAAAGTGCGGGAGAAGATCGTTTTTTTTGACAACATTTACGAAATACTGGAACTAGAAGAAAATAGTCAGAGAAAATAGCGTGGCACATTTCATTTGTGAGAGAAATCCGGTTAAAGATAAAGAATTGAATATGGAGAGAGAGAAATCGGAAAAATAATGGTAACTTAACAAAATTGTCCATATTTACGATTTCGAGGTCGCTGAATCCAAATCTGACGTCAGAATTTCAAAATAAAAATGGCGAAACGAAAATTGAAAAAATGCTACAACCTTTACGAAATTGGTGATATTTACGTTTTTGAGGTCGCTGAATCTGAATCTGATGTCACATGCCATGTCACGTCATATGTATATTGAAAGTCAAGTTTCTGTAACTACAACCTTATTTATACTGTAAGTGTTAGAACTTTCAAATATAGATTCATATTCGAGCTGTAATTGTTTTTCTTTAGAAAATAAAATGTGAAAAAACATTCTCAGGGCGAATTTGAATTTGTGTATCATCCTACGTAAAGCTGATTTTACTTTAAGTTAGGCCGGTCCATTCAAGTCTCGTAGCACTGCAATTAAAAACCTATTGTACTATGCCTTCCTTTTAAAACCGTAGTTAAAGAGAGATCAATACGCGGGTGACTCTCGCTGCTGAAATATCATTCAAGTTCTTTAGCATGAGAAAAATATATCACCAGACGACTGCACTTGACTAGGTATGGGCCTGTCGAAATTTTCTTTCACTAAGGTGACCTCAGAATCTCTGTAAGAATTCTATCACAACTAGTGATAACCCGCAGCTGCATTCGACTTTATTAGAAGCACTCGCATTAGCCTGGAATTTTCGCCAGAGGAAAAGAAAACTGCAAAAAACCACCTTCCGATTTCACGCGGTTTTTTTCGACACTCGAGTTTTAAAGGTAGACATATGACTACGACCATCGAATGTACACAATCATCCTAGGCGTCAAACTACCCGCTTGAAAGTAGTTAAAAACGCAGCGAGTACACAACCGGGTCGCACGTCCGCGCTGGAAATCCGGACTCTTCCCGAGTTAAGATTCACCGCCATATTTGATTGATCATTTTTTCATTGAAATTATTACATCAGAATAGGATTCAGCGACCTTGAAAACGTAAATATCGACAATTTTGTAAAGTTGCCCAAATTTTTTCAATATTTTTTCCACCATATTAAATCCACCAGTTTTTGATTTTAAATTATGACGTCAAATTTGGATATAACCATAGGAGCTGGTGAGCATACAAAGTTACCTGAAACAAGATTTACCCTCAGTTTTTTGTGATTGAATTGGATGATCTAATCCGTTAAAAAAATTAATAAATAGATTTTAATTGTAAAAAGTCGTGTGATTATGAAAGAGGACTTCGCTGAAAAGATAATACAGTGATTTTTATAGTCATTTTTTCCTTAGAAACCGTTTAACCATATCTTTATGTATATATATATATATATAGTTAAAAGTTTGTCATAAGGACAACCGCAGGATTTCGCCGGGAGCGGGTGCTAATCTGAAAAATTGCACCCGCTCCCAGCGAAATCGCGGTAAAATTTCAGCTGTAACCACGTCTCACGACCGTGAGATAGGTGGTTACAGTCTGCGACGAACTCAATACGATGGTCCGGCAAAAGTCTCGTGCACCCTGAGGACACGGAGCGACCCAAGGACGACCGCCTTCTGCATTTTCCCCGCAAGTGTCTCAGCATTTTTTTGACACGCAGGGATGCTTTTCAGGCTATTAACCAGTGAAACCTTGGCACTTCCAAGAGCGCCGATGATCAAGACGATTAGCTTAACAGAATATTCCGGGTATAACCGTCGCAACTCCCTTATAAGGTCTTTATACCTCTCTTTCTTTTCTTTCTCCTTGGCTGTGACGTTTTTGTCAGCTGGTGCCGAAAATTCGATAACGAACATGGTTCGT
>CAKNYM010004665.1:0-13410 GCA_932195095.1 Andricus curvator | reverse complement strand
GGTGTTTAAACAAGCTATGGGCCTGTAGTTTTTTGGACTTGACAAATGTGCGTCCTTCCACTAGCGCCATTATTATTATTATTATTATTATTGCCAGTGTAGGGGCTGGAGCACCAATGTAGGTTCTAATTTAGACCCTACTTTGACGCTAAACGTGGAAAAAAGGCCGATTTCGGACATTTTTAGCGTCAAAGTAGAGTCTAAATTGAATTGAAATCGCTGCTTATTTTGAACCTACTTTGCTGCTCCAGCGCCTACCAAGGTAGGAGTTATAGGTTCGAAGGAGGGCCTAAATTTCGACTCGAGGCCCTTCTTCTGATCATCGTAAAAAACTTTTCAAATTTTGTACAAAATTCACAATTGATAATAATGGGCGGGTTTAGAGGGCATTCCTAGTGGATGTTACAATAGTGGGCGTGGTAAGTGGCTATGAGAGGGATTTGACTAATGGGCGTGATAAATCGCCGTGTCTAACGAATATTCTACAAATTTAAGAAGTTGACAAGTACGTATGTCTGGGTAGCCTATTCACTAGCGACGGAAAAATAGATGGGAAGTTAGATAGGCGCATAAATGAGGGTAAGAAGATTATCGGTAGAGCAGGGTCCATTCTCAGAAATAAGAACATATCAAAAAAAGCTAAAATGACCATACATAATTCTCTATTTATACCGACTGTACTATACGGTAGCACAATATGGACCTGTCAAGAAAAGGACAGGAGTAAAATTAACGCGATTGGCATGAAACCTCTGCGCACAATATGTATATAGGCATATAGGCATATTTTTAATAACGTCATCATTTTCCAAAATTATCATAAATTTAATAAATTTTCACAAATTTTCAGAACTGTCATAAATTTTAACAAATTTCACTAATTTCCACAAATTTCATAATTTTGCACAAGTTTCATAAATTTCCACAAACTTCATAAGTTTCAATAAATTTCCTAAATTTCCACAAATTTCATAAATTTTTACAAATTTCATAAATTTTTACAAATTTCATAAATTTTTACAAATTTCATAATTTTTCCCAAAATGATGGTGATTCATCAAACTTTCCATACATTTTTACAGAAATAATGTTGGTCAAACCCCTACCCCTTTCGAACGTCTCGTGAGGGCGTGAAGGCACCCCTGTGACTGGTCACATAAATGGTGTTGGTCAAACCACTACTCCTTTCCATAGAAAAGTGTAGTGTAAATCTTTTATCATACAAATGAAGCATAACCTCCACCTGTGATCAAGATCTCCCTTTAATTTTCTATTATCCGACATATTTTTCCAAACATCAGTTTTTTAACTCGTTGCAATTAGTATATAATTGTTTGGAATTCATAATAAATCGTTTGGAATTCATAATAAATTCTTTGGAATTCAATTTAATACACGATAAAATATGCCGGAACAGAATACTCGACCTTCTTAGAATGAGTGCTAGTCTTGTACAATTAAGAGTGGATTATAGGTTTAGCTACGGTGAGCGACTAAAATAAGTTGGGCATTCCCAGTGAGCGTTTCCAAAGTGTGTGTCAAGATCGTGATTTATTCATAGGCGTAGCTTCTATGATGGCTTAGGCGGCGTGTCTAATGGGCGTTATTACCGGGCGCCTCCATATACTCAGAAATGCTAGTAGACTTCCCAAAACAAAAGTGCTCTTTCCTCAAAAAAATAACAATTCATTAGCTCAACTGCCGTATTTGAATGGATACAGTTATGATGCTTCATCTCCTCAAGACACCCAATGCGTAAGATTAGGGCCCAAAATAATTGCCCACGGTGGAATATAAATGATAGCAACAAACTTCTCCATGTTTGTGTAAAAGTTGCCATCAACAGGTTTGGGGGCGTTACAAGTGGGCGTGACACTAGAGGACATGTTAAGCTCCTGTGAATGGGATGTGACTAATGGGTGTGATCAATCGGCATGTTTTTTTTTAGTAGGCAGGCCCGTTCAGCGAGAAAAAATGAGGAGTTTACTTTCTAAAGGGCATCTATCCACTTTTGATTTTTGTTGGGAAATCGAGAAAAATGTTTTACAGCATTTATAAAAAAGTTGATTTTTCTGGGTTACTATATTATTTTGGTCCTAGACCAAGTACCAAATTACCAGAAGTTTGGATTCTCATTATCCCATTATCTCATTACCTCATTATCCAGAGACTGGATGCATGCTCGTTTGGTGGCAAAGCAAATGCTTAACTCACTTTTAATATGGGATAGAAAGCTTCTTTGGAGGAAACTGATACACAGGTTGTTAGGGCTCATCCTAAAGATACGATTAACGCAAAAAAACAAAAAAATCTCAAAAGTGAATATACGCCCTTTTGAAAGTCAACTTCTCAAATTTACGCAGAGTCCAAATAATGCATTTCCACCTCTGCTTCTCACTGCTTACTCGAGAGCTCGGGTGGTGGTAACTCTTGTGAAGTAGAATGGGAAGAAAAGAGTGGAGAGTGGAGGAAGAAAACTCACATCTGCGATTTGAGTCGTTTCTGGACATACCTGATCTGGAAATCCAAGAGGCCGTTGCTAGAATTAATTTTTAGACAATTTTATTTAGCAGGCACAGTACGTTGTAGTCAATATGAATGTCTATAAAAAGTTGCTATGGTGTTTCCTAGAACGAGTGCTAGTCTTGTTAAAGTAAGAGTGGTTCATGGGCGTAGTTACCGGAAACGACTAATATAAATTGGACATGCCCAGTGGGCGTTCCTAAAGGAAGTGCCAAGGCCATGATTTGTTCCTAGGAGTAGCTTCTAGTATTGCTTAGGAGGCGTTTCTACTAGGCGTGTTAGGGAGGCGTCTTCATATATTAAAAAAGGATAGTAGATAGCCCAAACGTCAAAAATACTCTTTCCTGAAAAAAAAAACTAACAATTTAGCAGCTCCAACTGGTTTATTGGAATCGATGCAGTTGACACGTTGGATGTTCTCAAGACACCCGATGCGTAAGAGTGGGGTCCAAAATAATTGCCCACGGTGGAATATAAATGATAGCAAGATTGTGGAGCGTCCGAAGTATGGATGGTCGGAGGAGGAGGAGGGTGGGAAGGTAGAGAAGGATGAGAATGAGAAAAGGAGGACGAAGAAAAACAAGGGTAGGCACGAGTATCCTGACTTCGTCGCTAGCGTCGGTGGCAATGGGTGTGTTGGTGCATCCAAAGTGTGTGAGAAGCTGGGCGGCTACTTGGTACGCGAGACGTACGCGCACGTAATTGCGTGCCCGTCCTGAAATTATTCATCTCCCCGACCAAGGCCCGATCCCGTACGGCCGGCCAGCGCAGCGGTATGATAATGCATAGAAGTGCCAGTCATTATACCTACGCACTCGGTATTCACTGTCCCATCCTACTCTCGGTACGTAGATTACAGCACCTCGAGCCCCCTTGCCGCGATACGTGTAGCCTCCCCGTTTTAAGCCGTGTGTCGGCCGAACACATAGGTGTACGAGAAAGAGGCAACAGAGGCTCCGGAATTGGTTAGAGGGACTAATTGTTTTTTCGCGTTCTTCCCGAGACGCACTCTCATCCTATCTGCATTTATTCGCTGAACAAGAATATCCATTTTTGTATTTTTTTCTTAATTGCAATAATAATTGGCCTATTTCTGCACTTACTTATTGTTCATTGCAGGTTACATTGCAATACTGATCTTGAATAGAAAGCTGGACTGTAATTTGAAGAAGAAGAAGAAGAAGAAGAAGAAGAAGAAGAAGAAGAAGAAGAAGAAGAAAGAAACCCGAGATCGAATCCATTTTAATTCAGACAGATTCTACACTTTAAGTCGCAGATACTATCAGCGACGAAATGTGTACTTTTTCAAAGGAAATTAGGTGGTACATATTTTTTCGATTAAAAATTTTTTTTTCTCTAATTCAGATATTCCAATGTTGCCTTTGAACTCTGATAATTTTACCGTTCTCTCTCGAAAACTGTCAGAAAATTAGAAATACGTTAAAAATTAACAAAGTGTCGACGATTTGTTTAAAAATATAGAGTTCATTTTCAGAAAAAAGCCACACTTATATTTTTGGCAATTTTTTGTTGAATATGGCCTTCTACAAGGATGCCATCCTGTGAGCTTTATGCTCACTAAATCATTTTTGTGGACAGGAGCATTTTTTCCATAACATCAAATTTTCGCATTTTCCTCGGAAACAACTAGGGGCGGCGGAAGCCCTATGTACGGCGGGCAGTACTACCCACTTGAAATTTCTGAAAGACCTTTCCCCTTCTTCGGCTCACACCCGCGGCCAGCAAAACTACCGACCTAGGCTCAACACGTTTCGCCGATCCTGGAAAAAACAAAAGATACAAAAAGAAATTGAAGTTAAAAGTTTGCACATCTGGAAAAGTGCTACAAAAAATACCTTATGTCCTTTTGTTATATCTTGCACCGTTTACGAGGTAAATTAAAAAATTATATTTTCTGACAAAAAAATTCTCCCTGCTTGAAAAATGGTAGAGCCCGCAATAAGCTGATAGTGTGCCTTCCTTATATGAGCAAAAACTTTTTTTTTAATTGCAAAAAATAAAAAAGCTGGGGTTTTACAGAAAATCTTCTTTTTATGTTTTCAGAATTCAAAGAAAACATTAAAGAATATATTCTGCAACACGCCACCTTTTTTCTTTTTATAGTACTCAATATAATTTCTTCAGAGTACAATAATTTTACATTTTCATTACTTCAAAATACATTAAATATAAAATTTCATTTCTTTAAAGTTTTATTTCAATTGTCAAGAATTTTTTTTCCGATTGTGTAATCATTGTTCATAATTTATTTCTTCAACATACACAATGACACTATGCAATAATTACACAATACGTTCAATTCCCAGGAATATATACAATTTTGGATGGACTATATTTCAATATTATACCATTTTTATTCTTCATTGTGCCTGTACAATACTTTTGTACATTTTTTTTCTGTCTAAAATGTGAAATATAACTACATTAAACTCAATAATTAAATTGACGCCACTTAATTTATTCAATATACAATAATTGTACAATTTCACTATTTCAAAAAACAATAATTTTACAATTTCACTTCCTCAATATATAATGTCAATTATTCGTACTGTGTTTCTTGACTGTGGAATAAGTGTACAACATTTCTTATTTCCAATGTTTAATTCTGTTTAATTCTGCGATCACAAATAATTAAAGATCAATCTTCAATTTCCTCCAAAAAATTCATACTTTGGTCACAGCTTGATTTATATATACCTTAAATTCAATTGAGTATTTTTTTTATAAACCTTAAATTGAAAGCCATATTTGTCTTGAAACTTGATTCTTAGCCTATTTTTACGTGAAAAAAATCTTCTGGGCACGAAAATTATTAAGGCGACATAAAACTGAGAGTCCAAGAAAGAAGATTTGAATATCTGAATTATATCAAAAACTATGGAACGTTAAAGAAAAAAGTTGTGTTTTTTTTTAAATAAACATCAAATCTCATCTGAAAAAAAAAATATATTTCGTGGTCGAGAGATTCTGCGGATAGATCTTTTCTACTACGTTTGTTCTTATTTAGACTCGTGAAAATTTTAATCTCGGTACTTTAGCACTGATTTATCTGATATTTGTTACTTTATTGGAACTTCATTTTAGATCAATAATGTATTTAAACGCTCCATAATTCTTCTGCGCATGCATAATACTTGCATAACTTTGAATTATAAACAAACAATTGATTGGGAGACTTGAGGCGCAAATAGCAACATTTGAAGACATTAATTGAGTAATCCTGTATAGGCTGAGGCAGTTGAGGGTTCAACTGAGGTAATCAACATTCTTCTTTACTTGAAGGCAAGTAAATATGGCCCAAATGTTTAAAAGAAATGAAAGAAGTTAGAGGGAGGAATTTTTGATGGGACTTTAATCGGTAGCACTGAATTTTGCGAAATTCAACTTCCGTGGAAATGATTCTGAGCCTGGGAGAGCGCGAGATAAATTGTGGACCGAAAAAAAAGAGAGACAGCCGAGTTTAACTGAGAATGGCTCGAATATTATCCTAAGTGAGTTTTAATGACGCGAAACCTTCTCGTCGACGTGGATTACACCTACCCAAAGGCTCAATAAAGTGGACTCGCTCCGAGGGTGCGTATATCACATGAAAATTCAACACTAATCACGGGAGTAGTGCAGCAGTTTCTTTTGCATCTGAAAAATGGAATAGAAGCTAAAAGCTGTTCTTACAAAGCAATTTATATTTCCTACTAAACGGCTAGAGATAAAAATTAGGAGTAAATTTAGTTGCAGGTATTTACATGCTGGTATAGGTAGAACATAAATATTACTTTTAGTAGGGTGTAAATTGTCTGTTATTACGTGTTCGCACGGGTAAACTGTAGATATTACCGTGAGTCGTGACTGTCATTGTATACATACCTGGCATTTGGAAATTGTGATGTGAACTAACAACTCAACCCTGCGTTATCAAGGACTGATATAATGCTGTTACGTACAATTTCTCTGAATGTTACTAGCTAGGAAGAAGCCTCGGTGGCTCAGAGGATAGCGCGTCAGGCTTCCGTGCAGGAGGACTGAGGTCAGATCCCTGAGCCGGTACCAATGGAAATTTTTCTATGTACTTCTACCGGGGCTTCGGGGGTTCGGAACCCATCTTAAACTGTAGGTCCCCTCAGAAAAAGCTGGTATCGTACCAAGGTGGGGCTCCATGTCGAGGGGACTAGCCTTGGAGGTCGAATCCGATTCTGTGAAGACTCGAAAATGAGTCAGCGTTCTTCTTGCGTTTGGGGACTCCTATAGGAGGCACCACGCTCGATGGTCGCTGGCCTATTTCGAGTAATGAACACACACACATGCACTTACATAACACATCCAGCACAGTGCTTCGAATCTGTGCATTTACCTGATGACCTCAGAGGGATCGCTCCGTACACCCTAGCCTGCTAGGGAGGCTGTCGAATGGCAGAGTGGGTGAGGATCACTTTGCCTGATCAAACAAAGGAGGGCGTCATTTACTAGGCGATAGGTATGCCTGGCACCTGAGAGGTATAATCTCAGAACGTTGATAACAACGAAAACCCACCGAGATCCAAAAAAACACTCGGCGAAGGATGGCCGGATTCGTAGTACTGCCTTGAGAATAAACACGGGTATGGCACAATAGGCTTTATAGCTTGAGACGGCCGAGAAATGTCCTAGGGAGTAGTTCGTGCTGACGATCGATACGAGCGAGTCACTTACATGTACTCGACGTTTATCAATTGAAATACACTGTTTAAATATCGTTTTACATCCGTGCATATTCAATTTAATCTACCCGACGTAAATGCTCTTTATCAATGCGAATAGCAAATGTCGCTGCCACTAGCCATCACTAGCGCTCCTAGCGGCTTAATTGGCGGTTAATCGAACCGCGAAAGAAATCACATGTTTTTATTTATCTTTAGTGAGACTTTTAGATTTAAACATGTGACGCATTCCTGGTTGTAAGCAAATGATGTCTAGTTACTAAGACCTTCGAGGAAAACATTGAAGTTACCTTCACAACGTGCGTAAACACAGAAGAATACCCGTGAGATGTCAGGGTGAATATTACTCACCTGGGGTAACTTACGTTGCAGGTAATCTTTACCCTGAAATTTGGGGAAAGATTATACTTAGTTTTTTCTGTTGCGATAAGAATTAAGTATCATGATTTTTTGGCTTTTTCCTGCGTTTAATGTCCATTTTCCTCCAGAAAAACTGTCGGCTTCATAAATTTAAATTATAATTCGAATATTTCTAAGTGAATATGCTATCTTACCTTTAGTTAAAGTCGAATCCCTTTAATTTTCGCTACTGAAGTTATATTCGTAGGTAAAGTCCGATGCAATTAAACGATGAACTCTGTCGGAGGAGGTAACAGCCTGCTAAACCGAGAGGAATTACTTTGAATATCTAGCCTCCCGCCCTGAACGTTATTCAAACCGTATAATTTTAACTCCCCTTATGTTTAAGCATCTTCTTCATTATAAGTTTGAAAGAAGACTGGACGGACGCCCTTTCGGTTTCGCTGTTTTCCATTTCGTCGCCCTTCAATGAAGACTCGCTTTACCCCACATTGCACATACATAGTAAGTACTTACATATCCATGTGACTCGTGCCCTGAAAAGCTGAGCATGGTTGTCCTCAAGAATCGAGAAACTTGTCACTTTTCGAATCACTGCTCGCGAAAAAACATCCTAAGGGGACACTTGCCGTTTCTCTGCGAATAAATTTGAACTAAACGTTTTGAGCATGTAAAGACGGAAATTAAGTGTCTATAAACGAGTTCTTGCAGCTGCAATGTGAGGTCTATGAATACTCGTATGTCGGATACATAAGAAACTTTAGGAAGTTTATGAGAGCCTAAACTGAAATTTTTTTTTCTCTAAAACCAACAATTAGCTCTATCTATAGTTAAACTAAACCTAGCTGAAATGACAAGGATTCCTTACTGATCAAATTGATGGGCATACCGTTGATTCAACTATACCAACCTAGTAAACGAAACATGGCAACTCTGGTTCATAATGACAAATATCTTTCATGTTTAACGTAGTAAAGAGGCGCCACGATCGGGCTACGCTGATTTTTTTCTAATTTGTATCGCCAAGATAGACGCTCTGTGGAGTATTTATGTCCGAATCTCGATTGCTTACATTATTTGTAAATATTTTTAATAGTAGTGGAGTAGATTCGTGATCATAAGTACAGTAGCCTCCTTCATACGCAATTCCAAGTGAATTTAGTGTTAAACATTTGATATAAAAACGCCTGTTCAAGTTTTCTAACACAAAACCTTTTTCGTTGTTCAAGTCCATTGATGCGTGAAAGGAATATGTTGGATATAAATTTTTTTCTCCGAGTGCAACTCAGTTCCAAAGAAAAGAAATATTTCCTGAAACTGTGATGTTACTTTTCAAGATTAGGAACAATTATATTTATACATGATAATATGAAACATGAATGAAGCACTTTAGGATTGTTGAAATTTAGAACTCAGTTCATCGGGTCAACAATGCTATTTCTAATTATTGAAACTATTTGGCTTGTCAGAATAGATAAATATTCTAGTTGAAGCGACGTATTTTCCTTGTTTTTACTAAGATGAACCTTTTCATTCTAAGTAGGGTTGCAAACTTGGTGCCTGTCCTAACTAGGCAAAATAGTTCATTCCTTGTGTACGGGTACAAGGCACTTTTTTTCGTTTTAACGTCTCATTTAGTGACCAAATTCATTTGGGATAGCTTCACTAGATAAAAAATCGGAAAACAATAGTATTCACAAGAGAAGTGAACAACGTGTCCTTTAATCTTTAAGAAAATCATATCTGGAAAAGAATCTACAAAGATGTTCATCATCGTTTCTATGAAGATGAGTGACGTGAAAAACGAAATTGAAACCTAGATTTACTTTTATATATGAGACTTCATCCATCGATTGTTTTCAAGTTGGCTAGATGTTAAATGAGTTTTACTGAATGACTAATTTTTTGAAGAATCAAATATCCACACCAACAAAAAGAAGAATAAACGACGGCACTTTTTGACTTGTCACAAACAAAGTGGACGGTATAAACGGCGCGAGGAAGGTATGAGAGTCGTGGATTTACATGACTGAGTAAAAAAAAATTATAACTAGTTTTAGGAAAAGTTTTACAAATAATGGTGATCCGTGCCAATGTTTAAGTTATTCTGGTGGATGATGAAATTAGTAGCAACACCCAGATCCTCACCTTTCATTTAGTGAAAAAATTCATTCAAGATGACTACTCTAGATACAATATCTGGAAACAATAGTATTTGCACAGGATCATCATTTGCGGATAATTGCTCCATCTGAAGAGAGACAACGTGTCCATTATTATTTAAGAAAATAATATCTGGAAAAGAAACTACAAAGATGTTCATCATCGTTTCTAAAAATTGGTCATTCACAAAATATGTGATACGTTTAGGGTTGGGGGAGGGGGACTCTGTCGAAATATCATTCTACATGTTAAGAACAATGGAAAAAGTATCACGCGGAGGGGGAAGGTAGTTCCTGAAAAATGTATCATGTATTTTGTGAATGGCCCCAAAGATGAGTTACGTTAAAACCTAAATTAAAACCTAGATATACTTTTGTAGATTAGAATTCATGCATCTATTGTTTTCAAGTTAGCTAGATGTTGAATGAGTTACACTGACTAATCTTTTGAAGATTCAAGCATCTACAAATGTCTTAAGGGTCCTGATAAAGTTATAACACAAACAAAAACAAGAACCCTTCATCTATAACCGACCGCACTTTTAAACTGGTATATAACGTAATATTTAATTTACCAGTAATATGTATTACATAAGGTCTATTATATGCTTCATATATCATAATATGGACCACAATAGTTTCGCGTCATATCCTGGATGTGTCCCCACAGCTCGTACCAATTAGATCAGTGCACCCCACAGATCTCTCTGACACCCACCCATCAGTTTTCCAATCTCCCTCCCCCTCCCTTCTCTCTTTCACACAGTTGGGCGCGCGTTCTCTCACTCAAGTAGCGTGCAATAGAGCTATTATGACCCCCGACAAGCGAGAAGCTCAATTTAAATTATTACTTCTTGCTCAGGTTTATACGACCGTTATTATAACGTTAACCGTTTCAGGCCGATTCGGCTTTATCGCACGTGCAAAAGGTAACTCAGCACCGCACCCGACAGCTTGTCAGGATTACTTCGCAGAAGCGTACACCTGGACTAAGGACTCGTCCAAGCTAGTTTGACATATTTTAATTCAGACATGCGTCAAGAAAACTAGTCAGAGCCACACAAAAAACTGATTAGTTTTCCTATTAGGTCTTACTTTGAGCCTGGAGTTGGTGAAAGTCTGAACGTACATAACTTTTCAATTGTCTGCTGCAAGTACATGCAACTATCAAGATCGAGTTTCTTAAGGAAAAATAGACAGCGCTTCAAAAAATCCTAGGGAAGCTTAGGATCAACTCATCAACTCTTCTTTCTAGTTCCAGTTGAGTTAATAAAATACTTCTTTAGTTATTTCAATAACAATAAATCTACTACCTCTACCTTCACTATCATATTACCTCGAACGATAAGTCACTCCCTAAAAAATGCTTGTTCCGCAGGATTTAAGGAGGGGAATTACTCACAACGAACGGAACTGGTATTAGAATAGAAAGAATGCAGATTCTGATCAAGAGGTGGTAGCAAAAGACTGCTACATTACGAACAGGGGGTTATTAAGCGCAGTTAATTACTTTCGCGATCGCCCGTACAGCAAAATAGAAGCAAACGCGTGTACGCGTAGGTACCTATTCGTGGCGGGGTTATTAAATGCCTCAGCTTTCATGATGTCACCGATGATTTACGGATTTGAATTGCTTTACACTGGAACGATCTGATACTATTTTGTAATTCTTTTTACTGCCCTCCATGATCTACGGCAGCAGCGCCATTTGCGAATTTCAAGTTTATGACGATAAATTCTCGTCGGCTCGGGATTAAAAACAGATAAAGAATTACGTCTCAGATTCGTTTCCACGAATTGGCGCACCCGAGACAACGAGGCATTAAAATCATCTTGGACACTCTAAACGTTTCCAAATTCTTCTTCTGTCCTCCATCTCCAATAAATTAGTGCCAATTTAATTAAAATTTGTATTTTAAGTATTATCGTTGTATCATAGACCGCAATGGTAAGTCGGTATGTAGAACAACTGAAGGGTTGCAGTACAGAAATAGATAACCAAAATTTTTGTCGAAAATGGGAATTTTGCATAAAAAATTCTTCAAAAATCAAATACATGTTGAGTTGAATAATTTGTTCAAAGTCTCATTTTACCTATAGTAATAAAAAGATTGGTAATTCAAAGCCAGATAACTGACTCTTTCTACTTGTCTTCCATCTTTTTCTCCTCTTTTTTTCAATTTCCTATCCTCTTACCTTTCTTTAAACCTCTTTCTGCTCATATTCCTCTTCCTAGAAGCTTTTCAATACAGTAAAATAATAAAATACTTCTTTTTTCGAGAAACAACTCGTGAATAAAACTTTTTGCCACTTTTTTTAGCACTTCAACTATGTGCAATCTGTTACACTGCCAAGATAGTTTGTTTCAAATATGTGCGGAGGAAAATGGACATCATATTAGTACGAGAAGGGTGGCTCAAATGAAAAAAAGTTTCTATAAATTTTGGGAACACCCATCAAAATTCATCTATTTGATGCAAAAAAAAACTGCAAATTCATCCTAAATGTTTTGAATAACTGCAATTACGTTTTAATATAAACAGGCCCTCAAAAAATATTAACATACAAAATTGCAGAAAGGTTAAAGAACAACCATTAGAAAAAAACATCCTTTTTAAGAGAAATTAATATCAGATCTCTTTATAGTTTCTAGTACAGACATGCCAAGAATTTCAAAGAGAATAAATAGTGAAAATTGTTTTTCACAAAAAAGTTGCCCTAAACCACCCTTATGGGTCTTCGAAAAAATAGAAACAAATCTTGTATTATAAAGAAGACCAAAACTATACTCAAATATCCTCAACTGTCATCCACCCTAAAACCTAAACAATTGTGATTTCTCATAAAATAATGGAAAATATTTTTTTTTGCTTAAAAATCGTCAATAGCGCTGAAACAAAATTAATAAAACTATAGAATGTACAAATGTTCCAAAGCAAATTTTTGAAATAAGAAACCTTTTTCAAGAACAATAAATCAATTCTCTAGCTTTTTACACTTTTCAATATAGGTATTTCATGAATTTAAAGTGGAATAATCACTAAAAATTTTGTTGACACAATACAGTTATTCTAACCCACGTTTAGTGATAAACAACAACCCCTTTCTAGGTTTCATTATAGATTGTCTTATTCATTCAAATTTGATATAAGTGACATATAAAGTGGTCTCTAAAAAAATATATTTTTTTAAATCTTGCATTATATTGATGATCAAGAGCACCATCAAGGGTGAAAAGCCGCTTTTTCAGAACAAGGAATATATTTTATATTACTTCTCGAACATCTGCAGTAGTTTGGAAAAACTGTTTTGTATTCAAAAATTATTTCAGTAATTATACTGTATTCGTCGTTTATGGAGTATCTACATTAAAAATTTTAAAGAGCTTTAGATATATAATTACTAGTTCTTCAAACCCGTGCAGAAATTGCCCCGGTTGGCCCTACTACAACAAGTTTTCTGTTCGGATCCCGGCCGGGCTATCCCTGGTTGGGTTTCATGGCCAGGAACCGGTCTAAGACGACCGGGCTACATTTTCCTCGAATCACCTACTATCGGCGCAAAAATTATAGGCATATGCCTTTGAAGCTTAACAGCTCAGCCAAAAAAAAATGCTAGAGTAATAAGGAAATAGTCATTTGAAAGCT
>CAKNYM010004658.1:0-16742 GCA_932195095.1 Andricus curvator | reverse complement strand
AATGAACTTTCGAGTTCGAACTGCTAATCTATAATAATAATAATGAGGATTCTAGTATTTTGTTGCAATTTCACCTGTTTGCTTCCTCCTAGAGGAAGCTTTGTAATGGTCACATTTTCCACAAATTTTTAATTCATTTAAATTATTTTCCTCACTAATATCTTGAAGCTGACCCGAAGGATTTATGAAAATATTTATTGCATTTTTTTATCACTCAATAATATTTAAAAAATCGTTTTTTTATAGTCAAACTTTTTTCATTAGCATAATTCAAAGTTGATGCAAGAATATAAAAGATTCATTGGTTCGAGACGAATCGATGGACCTATAATATTAATACATTTGATTGAACAGTAAGGAAGCTATGGTAATGCATAATATTTGAAAATACGGGTTTTTATAGTAAAACTTTTTGCTTTAAAATAATTCAAAGTTGATGCAAGAACATAAAAGATTCCTTGGTTTGAGACGAATCGATTGACCTGCAATATTAATACATCTTATTAAAGAGTAGGGAAGTTATGGTTATTTATATATTTTCACAATCGTTTTTTATGCTATAAATTTTCTCATCCTCATAATTTAAAGTTGATGCGAGAAAAGAGAAGTTGTGGTGATTCAAAAGGAATCGATTGACTCATAGCAGTTATAAATTTTTTTAAAGAGTAAGGAAGCTATGGTAATGCATAATATTTGAAAACACGATTTTTTATAGTAAAAGTTTCTTCACTAACATAATTCAAAATTGATGCAAGAACATAAAAGATTCCTTGATTCGAGGCGAATCGATTGATCTATAATACTAACACACTTTATTGAAGATTAAGGAAGTTATGGTCATTTATAATATTTGAATCATCTGTTTCAAACAGAAAAACTTTTTCCATCTACATAATTTAAAGTTGACGCATGAATAGACTTTTCGATCATAAATTTTCAAATAGAGTAATTCTGACAATTTTTGTAAAGAAATCATAAAGCTGGAAAGGGAAAGGGTGTGACAGAACTTTTGCCTTCCCTTTTCCAGCTCGAAAAATCATCATTTCGAATACAAAATTTGATTTGTCTGATTTGTCTTTGTATTTAAACATTTTTAGCATTATTTTGTAATTTTTTATTTTTTGTATTTTTTTTTTAAATTTGAGCAGAATGAAGACTTTGGTTTGTCTATTATTGAAAAAATAAATAATGCTTCCTCTACAAGGAAACAAATACATTTGCTAACGGGAAGCAAAGTGCTCGTGAAGTGAGCACCATATAATTATAAATATAAACAAAGTGGAAAAACTCGAGATCAAATTCACAGCTAGTTTGGTTCAATTCAACTGTTTCTGATTTAAAATGAAAATCTTCCATTTCAGTAAGAGGGTTTCCTTTTTGTTGCAGCTCCTTAGGAACCAAAAATTGGTTCTAACAGAAACTTCATTTTTTTCTCTGCAATATAAATAAAATGGAGATCAATATATTATGGTAAATGCAAGATAAATCAGTAGTACACGCCCGTATTTTGAAAGTACGAGTCATTCGGATGTCAGTTGGACGAATAGAACGGAGTTTATCAGACATATCGAAGAAGAGGTATGGGATCAAATAAATCAGTCCCCTACTACTACTGGCGGCAAACGTGAGTCGCTTTAACGGACCGATATCGATCGGTATTCCATAGATTTCACCGGATTCAACCTCGTTTTGACTAAATAGGAATATATCGGCTTTTATAGCAAACCCCAGAACGTCGCTCACGCGATACTGCCAGTCTCGATTCGCTATTGGCGGAGAAACGTCAAAATTGATATTCAATGCTCGCCTCGTACTCCAGCGCGTATAAACCCAGAATCCGATATTTCCCACATACATAGTGCTATATGCTCCCCGACGTTGGCATCATCGGCGAATACGTTCGCATATATTCCTATATTCGCATAGTCGACCAGATTCGTATTATCGAGAATGTGAGAGTAAATAAACCCGAAGGTCCCGCCAGAGGCGCTCAAACATATCTTCTTCTTCTCTGTATGATAGGGGTAGTCCATGAACGACGTTACCAATTTTTGGCTATTTTTACCCCACCCAGTCACCCCTCGTTGAAAACCGTACTTTTTTCCTACACCCCCCAGCAAAATTGTATGCTACGTTACTATTTTGGGTGGAGGGGGTCTCCACCCCCAAAAAGTAACGTAGCCCAAAATTCTATCAAAACATAGGATAGAGGGTGCTTTTTTATGAAAATATACTGATAGTTGAGGAACGAATTCTTCCTAATAACTAGCTGTGAATTCGATCTCGAGTGTTTCCACTTTGTTTGTATTTATAATTATATGGTGCTCATTTCACGAGCACTTTGCTTCCCGTTAGCAAATGTATTTGCTTCCTCATACAGGAAGCATTAGTTTTTTTTTTCAATAATAGACAAACCAAAGTCTTTATTTTGATCAATATAAAAATAGAAATTTACAAAAAATACAAAATAATACAAACAATGTTTTGAATACAAAGACTAATCAGACAAATCAAATTTTGTATTCGAAATGATAATCGTTTCTTTCCCAGCTTTATGATTTCTTTACAACAATTGTCAGAATTATTCTATTTGAAAATTTATGATCAAAAAGTCTTTTCTATTCATGCTTCAACTTTGAATTATGCAGATGGAAAAGGTTTTTCTATTTGAAACAGATAACTCAAATATTATAAATGAGCATAACTTCCTCAATCTTCAGTAAAGTGTATTAATATTATAGATAAATTGAGTTGCCTCGAATCAAGGAATCTTTTCCGTTCTTGCATCAACTTTGAATTATGTCGAAGAAAAAAGTTTTCCTAGAGAAAACCGTATTTTCAAATATTATGCATTACCATAGCTTCCTTACTCTTCAATAAAATGTACTAATATTATAGGTCAATCGATTTGTCTTGAATCCACACATCTTTTCTGTTCTTGCATGAACTTGACATTATGTTAATGAGAAAAGTTTTACTATAAAAAACCGATTTTCAAAATATATAAGTTACCATAACTTCCCTACTCTTCAATAAAATTCATTAATATTATAGGTCAATTGATTCGTCTCGAACCAAGGAATGTTTTATATTCTTGCATCAACTTTGAATTTTGCTAATGAAAAAAATTTTACTATAAAAAATAAAATAAATAAAAAAACCGTGTTCACAAAAAAGTGTGACATCCACACATGCACATCCACACACACACACACACACACACACACATACGAACAATTCCTTACAACATGGTATTAGACATTTTTTAATTGAGCAAGGTTTAATCAAATGAATTTTAAAATTTCGGAAAATGATACCATTACAAAGCTTCGTCTATGAGGAAGCAAAATTGATGCAAATACCATATTGAATGCAATATCACTCTAAATTTCCCGGATTTTACGTCGAAATATATATTGTATTTTCAACAAACAAGATTAATTTTTTAAACAAAGAGACGAATTTTTGAAAAAATACGTGAATTTTTCAGCAAATAGTTGAATTTTCAACTTATGAAGGATAAATTTATAACCACAAATGAAATAATGCAATTTTCAGATAAAAAATTGATTTCTAACTAAAGAAATATACTGAATTTTCGGAAAAAAGTTAATTTTTAATCCAAAGAGCCGAATCTTAATAAACTTTGAACTTTTCACAAACTGGTTCAAATTTCAATCCAATAGTTGAATTTTCAATTTAAAAATATGAATTTTTAATCAAATAGTTGAGTTTTTAAACCAAAAAGTTGAATGTTCCAACAAGAAGATTAATGTTCTACCAAAAAACACGATGTCTCAACAAAATAAATTAATTTTCAACCAAAAAGTTAAATTTTCATAAAAATAGTTCAATTTTGAACCAAATAGTTATATTTAAACCAAAAATATGAAATTTGAACAAAAAAGTACTATATATATATTATGTTGATATAAATTGAAATATATATTGAACTTGCAACAAACAAGATTAATTTTTTAACCCAAAAGACGAATTTTCAACAAAATACATGAATTTTCAACAAAAAATTTAAATTTCAAGCCAAATAGGTGAATCTTAAGAAAAAATATGAATTTTTAACAAACTAGTTCAACTTTCATCCAAGTAGTTGAATTTTCATAAAAATAGTTTAATTTTTAACCAAATAGTTACGTTCAAACCACAAATATGAATTTTCAACAAAAAAGTTCATTTTCAAATGAACAGTTTGATTTCTACCATATTGTTGAATCCTCAACAAAACCAGATTAATTTAAAACCAAACAGTTGCATTTTTAAACAAAAAGGATCAATTTTTCACCAAGAATCTTAAGTTTCGTCCAAAAAAGACGAATTTTGAGAAAAAAATACATGAATTTTGAACTAGAAAGGATCAATTTTCAATAAAAAATATAACTTGTTAATCAAAAATAGAATAGTTACATTGTGAGTCGTAAAAATTAATTTCTAAAAATAAAAAGAATTTTTAACAAAATCGTTAATTTTTCAACAAAAGAATTGAATTCTCGAATAAAATAATGAATCTTCGCCAAAATTAATTTTCAACCAAAGAGTTCAACCCGAAAGATGATTTTTGAAATCAAAAAATTAATTTTCTAAAAATTCAGGGAGGATCTCAAAAAAATATGACTTTTTAACAAAATAGTTCAACTTTTAAACAAGTAGTTGAAGTGCCAACTAAAAAAGATAAATTTTCAACCGAACAGTTAAATTTTCAACCAAAAAGATGAATTTTTCAGCAAGAATGCGTTTTAGTCATAGTTCATATACATTTCAAAATGACTATTTTTCTACAAATAGACCCATTTTTTTACAGAATGAACTAAGAATATCTTTCCGAAGACTCTTTTTTATGAAACTTGATAAATTTACAAGAATTATATCAATTATTTCAAAAAATTAAGAGTTTGGCCATTTTTCATACAATAAGCTCAATTTGTTTACGGATTCACCAATAATGTAATTCCAATAACACTTTTCTACGATACTTTACACATTTACAATATATTTTAATTATTTAAACAGTTTTCATAAACATATTCAGAGTTTGGCTATTTTTCAACGAATAGGCTCAATTTTTTACAGAATTAAGTAAGAATATATTTCAGATTACTTTTTTCTATGATGGTAAGAAAAGTCTTTCTGATGACTCTTTTCTATGTTGCTTATGTAAAATTACAAGAATGAATAATTATTTAAACAATTTCCATAAACGAATTCAGAGTTTGTCTATCTTTAAACGAATAAGCTCAATTTGTTCACGGAATCAACTAAGAATGTTTTTCCGATGACCTTTTTCTATGTTGCTTTGTACATTTGCAAGAATTAATAATAATGTAAACAATTCTCATTAAAAAATTCAGAGTTTGGCTATTTTTGAACAAATAGGTAGAGTTTGGCTATTTTTTAACAAATATGCTCAATTTTTCACAGAATTAACTAAGAATATCTTTCCAATGACTTTTGTATAATGCTTTGCAAATTTCCAAAAACTATTAATTATTTAAACAATTTTCATAAACAAATAAAGAGCTCGGCCATTTTTCAACGAATAGGATCAATTAGTGTAGGTTATCAAGAAACAATGTATTTCCAATAAATCTTTTCTACGAAACTCAGCAAATATACAATAATTATCAATTATTTTAACAATTTTCCTGATTATATTCAGAGTTTGTCTATTTTTCAAGGAATAGCCACTATTTGTTTACAGAGTCAACTAGGAATGTCTTTTCAAATACTCTTTTTTATGCTGTTTTGTAAATTTACAAGAATTATTAATTATTGAAACAATTTTCATAAATAAATTCAGAGTTTGGCTATTTTCCACTTGACATAAAAACATACATGCAGCTATAACCTTTTTGAAAATAAGTACAACAAATTCATTTTTATAAGAAAATATATGCACTATATATTTAATAAGAATTAAAAAACCATACAAATTTCATAATGGTAAAAACTTTGCTTTTCACTTATTTCAGACTTTTTTCGCCAGTCGTCGAATCCGCATTTGAATGCATCGTTACGGATTAAAATAAAAATCAACTTTTTCCTGTATTTTCATTTCTCAACAATTAGAATTAGTGGAGACCGCCCTGCAATAGATAATGAAACTACAGTAGATAATCATTAATTTAAAATACTAATGTAGGTAAAATAATTAATTTAATTTAAATAATAGTTAGGATACTATATGTGTTGAAAATTAAAATTAAAATTAATTATTTTAGATATATTTATGCTTCCAATTAATCATGATCTATTGTAGGTTCATCATCTACTGTAAGATGGTCTCCCTTAGCAAAAATTTTAGAAACATTACTTCATCAAATAAGTCATTAAGTAGCATCTGAAATTGGTATTCTTTTTATTCAACTGAGTTAATACTACTTTATTTGACCAAACTGGTGAGGTCGGAATTTCAAAATATTCTAACTTTGGCATCAACGATTAAATGTTCTGCACAATTCCATGTAAGAATTTTTACAGAAGCACATAAATTAGGAGTGATTGTCAACTTGATGTAGTTCGTGACGAATTCACCACTATCCAATCACTATGCATAACACGTGAGACATTTTTTACCTTCAGTGTGCTGCATTTTATTATCCAGTGGAGAAACGGTTTTTACGACATTCATTTTATAGAGTGTTACACGTTTTTATTTTTATTCGAGCATTGAGTTACAGAGCTGAGCATTAAATTTTTAAATCAAAGCATGGATGAAGAATAACATTTTCGCTGGAAATACCCACATGTTTCATTAGCACTGCTTTTCGAGTTTATTTATTTTTATCAGAGTTGGAAATCCATTTGCACTTTCAAATACTTTGAATTTTCAGGTACGAACAATATTGATGCATTATACATTTATAAGAATGATAAATTTAATTCAGGTTGAAAGAAACAATGATGCAATTGTTAAGTATATTCCTTCGAATTCTGCTTCGCTTGCCTGGTGTTATTTTAACTTTTATGTCAGCAATAACAAATTAACTTACAGCCATATCTAGACTATGAGTAATTTCCATCACGAAACTTAACACCCTTCCATATTTTGAGACTGAAATGACCATGACCGAACCTAAGTCGGAAGTTGTTATTATTATAATCATTGGCAATTCAGTAGCCCTACATAGTCGCTATTAATTTGCAAAGTTATAAAACATTGAATTTACAGTCACTCATATGAAAAAGTAGCTGTCTCAATAACGTTAATCTTCATTCCATCATTTCTTGGTATTTCTTCATTCTCAACTAGCACCATCCAAATCACCAAAAAAAATCCAACCATCTAAAAAGTCTTCGATCTGAAAACAAAACCATCAGAAGAAGGCAGGAAGACGAACTAGAAGAAAGCCTAACGAATACAGAAGGACGAGGGGGCACCTGACACACCCCATAAGACCGTGAGGTTTCGACTCTGATGCATGATAGGCCTGGAAGGATTTATGCGCTCGTCGCGCGCGAGGCAACGATCCATTTATTCGATATCGGAATATGGAAATATTACCAAGCTGATGTCTCTCGAGTTCAGCGTTTCTTGCATATGTACACACAGCCTCCCCTCTTCACTCACCTTGAATCCGTAATACTCCCATGGGCCGAACCCCCTTGCTTCGTTCCGGCGCATTCGTCTCCCTTATTTTATGCCTTTTGATGTACGCTCTATCAACCGCGGACAAGTCGAATTTCTCCAGCTCAGAGAGTGTCACTTTATGGCCTCACGAGCTGGTATAACGACCTTTCAATTTTTCCCCAAAAAGCATCAGGCTACGATGGAGGCTTTTGCAAGGGATGTTGGCATCCGACCTACACCCAATGGACGGGGTGTTCAAACCGGAGAATCGTACACGGCGAAGAAATATCGAAAGAGCGCGCTTCCTGGAATATGGAATGAGGCGACCATTCGCATTATAAACGGGCTGACCTAATCGAGCCGAGTGGAACGCTCTTGGAATTCCGTTCGCTCCATATTTTCCTGTCGTGCAAAACGTGGTGCACGTAGATATACGCTCAAACGCGTACCACTTATTTACCTGCTTCATCCACTGCCAACTATACATACAACTTAGCGTAATTTCATCTGTCCATAAAATTATCACCGTTTTGACATCGCAATCCAGACCATAAATGGATTGCTTTAGTTGGCACGGTGGTTGTCTTTTGGTAAACGATTAAATGTTACCTATTAGGTTTGCTCCATCATCTCCAATCTGACTCGTAGCAAACCGAAAAAATATACCAAGTGTGATGAAACTATCCCTAATGATAAACTTTTTTGCAATTCCATTAATAATCTTTGAAGTCAGTCATTAAATGATTCATCTCCAGGTCTAATGAATCTATAATGAAGCCAGATGATTTGTTCTTGGAACATCAATAATAAAATATTTGTGACTCTAATCCCGATTCCAACAATCATAATCGACAACATGAAGAACACCAATCCCCAAGATTGTTTACAAGTGCAGGAAACAGAAGCCATCAAATCAGATCTCCTCATCTATAAAAAGCCTCATCCATCAAGAGACGAAATTCGAGGAAGTGTTTTAATCGATCAGCAATAGTGATGAGGACACGTAGTAGCAGCAAAGTGGCGAGACGAGTACCCTAGGTATCACTTTTATTGTATCTATTCGCGGTTCCGTCAGGTGATCAGCATGCACATGGTCGGGCGGAGAAACGTGGTGGAAACGCAGAATAAACGAAGGAAGGCTGGGACCACACGTCACGCTTTCCCACACTGCGTGAAGTGTGACGATCTGGTAGTTGAGTGTCGACTCCCCACCAGGAGGGCTTTCTACGACAGCCTCCGTAACATTCGTAGTCCCTGTCGCGGTCGGTGCAGTACTAACACCACTCCCATCCCAGAGGCCACCCACTCCACCTCCACACATCCAAGCAGACACGCACTGGCCAGCGCCAGCAACACCTTTGCGTATGGTACCAATCGTTTCTTGAATTGTAATCAGCTTTTCGCGATTTCCTTCTGGTTTTCGCTCTCCAATATGGTGTTCGTAATAGACCGCAGTGCTATAAAGTTTTGGTTGACATAAGAGGGTTATGTGAACTATAAATTAATGCTTTTCCTATAGTTGTGGAACGGTAGTTTGTAAAATGATTGCAAGCATTTAAAGACTACAACCAATTATGATCCAACATCACCATTTGATTATTAAACAACATCAAGAGAAATGCTTGAGAACGTCAAGTCTCAAATCTACAAAAAGAATGGATGATTACTAAGGCAAGCATTCCTTAACATGCTCATGATGTTTTGAAAGGTCAAGATATGATTCTGATTCTGATTATTAGGTATATTCCTTAATAAAATGAAGTTGCGTTATAACATGTTCAACACATCGTCAATCAATTCTTAAACGGCTGACACTGTAGAACCAACAACAGTAACATCAATAAGGCTATTCTGTGACATCAATTTTTAAACTGACAATACCAGTACTTCACAGATAATGATAAAAACCACTCATTAACAGGTGTAGAACTTCAACAATTCTAAAAGCAAAACATTATGGAAAATTACCAAACCAACTATTCTTTAATAACTCTTCTCAACAATAATATTAATGCTTTTCTTATAATAGTTGACCTGTAGATCGTTCAAGAATTTGTCTATTGGTGACGTATTCATAATTCACCATGAAGGTGCAACATCAATGATAGGTTTTGATATTCACAAAATGATTGTGAACATTCTTTAAAAACAACAACTTTGAGGCCAATATTACCATTAGCTTCTTAGACATTACAACGAACTCTATGTATCCTACATATCAAGTTATTTCAGTTATTCAACATTTAGTTTCATAAATGATTCAATAAAACTGATTAAGACTAAACTAGACTTAAATTAAAAATGAAAGGAGCAATTATTCCTAAGACACCAAGGTTCATTCAATACATTGTAGTACACAAAGAATTAAAATTAAATTAAATCATTAAACCAATGAGATATATTTTCAAAACAAAATATATTATAGCAAATAAAGGCTATGAAAAAGACTATTTGGCGTGACAGGAAATATGAGCTTAGAATTTTAAAAACGCCTAATTAAGCAAAATTGATTAATAGGAAATAAAAGAAGGCAAATAAATAATGATCAACAAGCATAAGATGGTCTGATGGATTTACAAAGACAAACATAAAAATATAAGTTTCGATCAGCAAAATAATATGAACAATGAAATTATGAATCGAATGGAAGATATTTACAACAGAAATTGTTTTACGCAACAGCTTAGCTTTGAGGAGCTCTTAGAATTATATGTGGTCCATGTGGTCCATGTAAATGTAAATGTAAAGATAAAAGGGCTCATCAAACTCATAAATTTTTTTAGAATCTTTCGAAATTAGAGAATGCCACAACCTGAGCGAGATATGATTCTGTTCAAGAGAATTGTGATGATAAAACATGATCAACACGTCGTCAATTAATCTTTAACGGCTGAGACTATAGAGCCAACAACTGCAACATTAATACAGATATTCTGGACAATTAATTTTTGAACTGACAATGCCGGACTTCAAAGAAAATCATCCAAATCTTCCTTTAACAACTACAAATCTTTATCAACTCTAAAAGCAAAACATTATTGTTGCCAACAATAATATAATCAGGATAAGAATATCATCAGGATAAGAATATCATTAGTTCGTGAAAGAAGATGAAGACAATTATAGTCTAATAATGGTAGCACAGCACCTACCAATTAAGGATCGGCAATAGTATGTCCAGAAGAACATGATCTACAGAAAATGTTACTGGATACCTTCCTACAGTTAATACTTTAACAACAAAATACATACATCTGCCAATGTCTGAGTCACATCAACCAACTTTTCGATCACTTTTTGTCAAGAAAGCGACTTTCAATAAAAGGGCCACAACTTATGGTAACTGCAAGTAAGGATACTTGAAACGGAATCTAATTTTAATCATTTCCTTTTTCTTCTTGGGCTTCGTTTTTGCTTTATCTTTTCTTGAAGACACTACTGTAACCTCACGAATTCGCTTTAGTTATTGTCGTGTCGCTCTTTTTCTCACTCTTTTTAACCGGTCGTTCTTGATCTCGCTCGTTCTCACTCTTCCTTTCACCCTTTCTTCCTTCTGTTGCTCTTCTTCTCTCCCACTTCAACTTCTTTTTCTTAGAGCGTGCGAGCATTCCAAGCTAGCCTTAGCCACGTCCCGCGCATACTTACATACCTTATGCTCCCGTGCAAAAGCGAAAATGTTTGGCGAGTTTCAATGTTTGCCGAGCAATGTTACCAACTACTACCACTACCAATATCTCTTCCTCTGAATAACGATAATCGACATATCGAGGAAGTCTGGCCGAGCCTTTGAATTCAAAGGAATCGATATTTCTTGCACCTTCGTGAAATTGTTCACATTTTTAGCTTTCAGTCTTCCATTTTGGAATTTGCATCCTTCCAATTTTAGGGTTACCCATTGTTAACCATTAGGATTTATCAAACTTTTAGTGATTATTAGTGTTGTCTTGTTAAGCTGGTCCGGCTGGTCCTTTCGCATCGAAAAATATACCGCCCCAATTGTGAAGTGGGGTCGCCACCCCACTTCACAATCCAGCGACCCCACTTCACAATTGGGGCGGTATATGTTCCGATGCTAAAGGACCAGCCGGACAAGCTTAACAAGACAACACTAATAATCACTAAAAGTTGGATAAATCTTAATGGTTAACAATGGTTAACCCTAAAATTGTGAAGTGGGGTCGCCACCTCACTTCACAATCCAACATCCATTTGAATAAAATTGTCCTCAAAGCGCCCAGATCAAGTTTTTCGCTCCTTCCTCGTAACTGTTCATGTCATTTGCAGAAATCTGGTAGGAAGTTTATGCAAAAAGAGTGAAAAATGTCAGTTATTGCTATATATGCACGTATAGGTAGTGTGCGTAAAAAGTTGTTCCCAGTCACGTATCTCGGTGATTCTTGGGACTCGTGGTGTCGTTAAAGGTCGCTTAACGCCATCGCGTACAGCTCGGGAATAAAAATGTGGGGACGGCAGGTCGGATGCATTGACCATGCCAAGTTGTGTCAAGTCGCTAAGGATCGCTGCCAACGCCCCAGCGAAGCGGACAAGTGCGAACCAGACCAGACGTTCGTACCACCAGCCTAGCGTATCGCTGGGCCACTACGTCGTAAACATCGTTCGCTGCGACTTGTAAATTCTCCCCTGGCATTTTAATGGTGGTCTTGCCACGCGCGTGTATTAGTTTCATGAACATTAATAACTCAGCGGCGAAAGCCTATCGCCGATTAATTAGTTACCCGAGGCGTTCAGCCTTTGTTAGCGCTTGGCGCCCCAGATTTTGCTCGCCAAACACCAACAAATTCATAAAAACAAAGCTTGTCTTTTTGGGATAATATTTTCACAGGGTGGCGCAAAAACTTTTTATTATTATTATAGCATTAAGCCACATCCCTTTCGTGGTGAGGGTGACTCACTCGGTTCTAGCCGGAGATCAGGGATTAATCTAGATTTCCCGTTTTGTTTATTTAAATGGCACGTTCGTTCCGCAAGAATGCTCCGACCCAGTTCGCTGATCAATCTCTCTAGCAATCACCCCGGGTGAAGAGCTTCACAAAGGCACCATTTAAGGCTTTTCACTTGGGCCTATTAATAGCCAAGGTCTTTCGTTTCAGACGTCATTATCTTCACTGCCACTCTTCATCTTGCATTTCTTTAAACTATTTGTCGCCACACTTTTCTGTCCTACTTCATTTTGAATTTCCCTGATTTTTCGCTGACCATTAATGTTTAAGATTGAAATTGGAAATTTATTTATTTATTTATTTTGACCTACAAAGATGCATTTTCATGTTTCAAACAAAAGGTCAAATTTTTAAACAAAAAAGATAAAAACTTCAACCGAAAACAGTTATAATTTGAACCAAATAATTCAATTTTTTAGAAGACAGTTGAACTTTCGGCAAAAAAAAAAGATGAATTTTAAATCCAAAAGAACAAATTCTCTATTCAAGTAGATGACTGTAACAAAATATTTGAATTATCAACAAAAGAATGAAATTTTCAACAAAATAGTTGAATTGTTAACCAAATCCTTTAATTTTCTGCTTTCAAAGATGAATTGTCAACCAAATGATAGCCAAGTTTTTTAACAAAAAACATTAATTCCAACTAAATAAGTGAATTTACAAACGAGAAAGAAATTAATTTTAACCAAAGAGTTGCATTTATAACCAAATAGTTCAACTTTTAGGCAAAGGGGACGAATTTTCAACGAAATGTTACAACTTTTAACCTAATAGCTGAATTTCCAACCTACAAAACTTCAACTGCCAAAAATGGATTTTCAACAAAATAGATAAACTTTCAACTACAGAGTTTACTTTTTGACAAAATATTTTTGGTCAAAATTTGTCTTTTTCAGGTAAAAATTCAACTGTATTGTTAAAAATTTATCTATTTTGTGGGAAATGGTTTTTTTGGTACAATACTATATTCTTCCTCTTGGAAAGTGGTATAAAATTTACCGATCATTTTTAAACTTTGTTTTTTTTTTTTTAGTTAAAAATGAATTTTTTTATTGAACATTTAACTATTCCATTTATTTTAATTTATATTTTTTACTTTAAAATTCATTTCTTCCATTGTCAATTGAAATAATACGTTGAAATTTTTTTTTTCATAAAAATTAATTTTTCTAACTAACAATTGAACTATTTTATTGAAAATTCATTTTTTTGTTGAAAATTCGTCTTTTCCTGTAGAATATTATTCTTTTTGTTTGTAAATTCATGTTTTTGGTTAAAAATTGATGTATTTTGTTAAAAATTCGTTTTTTTTTTAGAAATTGAAAATTCAACTTTTACAGTATTGGTTGATTCATTTAATTTTAGTTAAAAATTAATTTATTTTGATAAAAATTGAACTATTTTGTTGAAAACTCAATTTTTTATCTGAAAATTTAACTATAACATTTTTGGGTTTTAAAAAAATGTTCTTGAAAATTAACCAGTTTTATTGAAAATTTAACAATTTTGTTGAAAATTGTTTTTTGTTGTTGAAAATTTATGTATTTAATCTTCCTTTTTGAAAATTCATATTTTAGATTGAAAACTGTATTGCTAAAAATTTGTTCACTTTGTTCAAAATTCTTTTTTTGGTACAATATTATTCTTCCTCTTGGAAAGTGGTATAAAATTTACCGATCATTTTTAAACTTCGTTTTTTTAGTTGAAAATGAATTTTTTTATGGAATATTTAATTATTCCATTTTTTTTTAATTTATATTTTTTAGTTCAAAATTTATTTCTCTTGTTGTTAATTGAAATATTACGTTAAAAAAATTTTTTTTGATGAAAATTAGTTTTTCTAACTAACAATTGAACTGCTTTGTTGAACGTTCGTTTTTTCGTTAGAAATTCGTCTTTTTCTGGTTAAAAATTTATGTGTTGTTTTAGAAATTTGTTTTTTTTTGTTAGAAATTAATTTTTTGAAGTTGAAAATTCAACTTTTACAGTATTGGTTGAATTTTTTTCAGTTAAAAATTAATTTATTCTGATAAAAATTGAACTATTTTGTTAAAAATTCAACGTTTTTATCTGAAAATTTAACCATACCATTTTTGTGTTAAAAAAAATTTTCTTGAAAATTGATTAATAATTAATTATAATAATAATTAACAACGATAATAAATCGTTTAAAATTATTTTGTCACCTTGAATTCATTATTACTTTATTCCAAATGAAAATTGGACAAAAAGCCAGGAATTAAAAAAAAAACGCATCTTTCTAGCATTATTCAAATATAATATTATCAATAACTATAATAATTTGCTGAAAAAATTAATTTTCTTGACTCTAATTAATTACTCAACTTATCTCAATTGAAATTTTGACTAAAAGTGATTTTTTTTTAAACTGCAATTTTGTAGCATTTTTCTAAGAGAATATTATTAACATTAATAATAAATTGTTTAAACAATCACTCTTGTAAAAAAATGCGTCTTTCGAACTCCAATCTATGAGAAAATTGCTAAAAACAATAATAAATTGTTTAAACAATTTATGTGAACATCTAATCATCAGTACGAAATGGTCTTTTATGTGTCACAAATAATTTTCACTGAAGAAACCGCAAAAAAAAGTCATAATTACCGCGAAAAACTCGCAAAACCCATTTTTTCACTTATGGCGCTTCTTTGGTTAAACTTCATGGGGCTTGCGGCACCCCTAAATATAACTTTTTTTTCAAAACAAAAGAATGGATTTATTTTTGTGTGGATTCGAAACTGGGGTGCCTCTATAAAAATTCGAAATAAAAAATGTTGGACTACCCTACTGTATATATTAATAATACTTTATTATCTGCTGTTTTATATCAATGACGAAATTCTTTTTCCGTTTTGGATCCGTGTGAGCCGTCTGGCGGTAAATCTGCCGTGTATACCATTAAGCCATTTCCCTTTCAGGGTAGGCGTGACACTACCCAATGCAAGTAGTGTTTCTAGGTGGATAGTTTTCTTGTAGTTATAAATAACTACAAGTTTGGGCTCACCACACCCATAATATGCCAACAGCACACAGTATTCTCGAATGGTCACCCATCCAAGTACTAACCGCGCCCAACTCTGCTTAACTTCAGTGATCTAACGAGAACTGGTTTTTTCAGCGTGGCATGGCCGTGATTTGGAAAAACACCGTTAACTGCAAAAAAGCGAAAAATGAGTTTTTTATATCGTTGGAATCGTGAAAAAAAGATACACCTGATTATTGAAATAACTTTTTTAAATTGTTCATAACTTTAAAAATAATTATTGCATAATTTTCGGAAAACACCGTTAACTGCAAAGATTGGCGAGTTGTGATTTGAGAGAGAGCCGTAACTGACCGTTAACTGCAGGCGTAAATCAGAGACGACTAAATACTTGACGTCAAGATTCGAGAAAACGCCGTAACGGGCAGTTACGGACTTTACCAAAATTATTGGACGGCGATTTCGTGCCTTCGTGATTTTGGAGCGGTACGTAAGTGCTTACGGCGTTCTCCGGGAAAAAAGGTTTGTGATTCGAGAAAGGCCCTAACTGCACTTATTATTAGTTATTATATTCTTTTGCCGTAAAAGGCGTTCTCGCAAATCACGGCATGCCTATTTCTGAGGTCCGTAATTCGAAGAGAGCCGTAACTGCCCGTTACGGCGTTTTCTTGAATTTCAGCATCCCAATCAACACCGTTAACTGCATTTTAGATAATTAATCAACATTTTTTAACAATTTTTCTTGCAAAAATGAAAAGATCGTATGCAAATGCAAATTAGTCAATAACAACAAAAAACACGCAGAAAATGAATAAGAATCCGCGATACACGCGAATAAAGATTCGAACAGTTTTTGTCGATTTACTCGGCTTCGTTCATTTTGCAGTTAACGGTGTTTTACCAAATCACGGCAGAAATGTACTCATGGTGAAGGACTTAAATGACACTTTAGCAGCAAAGTGATCTGCATATATACCTAAATGGAGCAGCCTAAAAATACAATAATACTAAATAATAATAATACTGCCGTTATTATTATACCATTAAGCCATTTCCCTTTCGGGGTAGGCGTGACTTGCTCGGTTGGGGAATAGTAGTGTGTATATGGGTATATAGGTATAAGGTAGGTAGGAATATAGGTATCAGGTGGATAGGTATATAAGTGTTAGGTATATATATTTTAGATTGATC
>CAKNYM010004657.1:0-10307 GCA_932195095.1 Andricus curvator | reverse complement strand
GGATGGGATGGGATGGGATGGGATGGGATGGGATGGGATGGGATGGGATGGGATGGGATGGGATGGGATGGGATGGGATGGGCAGTAAAAAGGTGATATCTGCGGGGAGTGAAGGAAAGAAGTTGGTATCTAAGAGGGTCTTGAGGGAAAATGTGGTATTTGGAGATGACCGGAAAAGCAGGTGGTTACCATCAGGAGGCTGGAAGGAAAAGTGTGGAACTGAAAGGGAGTTAAAGGAAAAATATGATACCTGGTAGTGTGTGAGTAAGTAAAGGTGGGATGGGTAGAGATGGGAGCAGTTGAAAATAAAGAGATGATATGTGCCGTGAGTGGAGTAAAAAGGTGGCATCTAGGAGGAGGATGGAACAAAAAATGTGCCACTTGCAGGGAGCGAAAGAAAAAGGGTGGAGTTTAGCGAAAAGGTGAATACGAAAAGGTAGTTTCTAGAGGTTAAAAGGAATAGGGTGGTATTTGAGATGGAAGGTGTCAGAAAATAGACCGCTCATGGTGGTGGTTGGATTCTTGGATAGTGGCAGGAGAAATGTGCTGTTTGGAGTTGGTGGAAGGGGAAGCAGTATCTCTGGGAAAGGAAGTGAAACTAAAAAGGTGGTATGTGGGGGTAAGTGAAGGGAAGAATGAGACTTCCAAGAGAAAAGAGAAAGGAAAAATGTGGTACTTGGAGGAAGTGTAATGAAAAAGGTCGTATTGGGGTTAGAAGGAACAAGGTGATATCTGGGATCGGAGCTATCAGGAAGAATACGATATATTGTGGTGGGTGGTATATTGGATAATTGTAAGAAAAACTTGATCTTTGGGGTTGGTGAGAGGGAAAACAGTGTCTCTGGGAAATAAAGTGAAAGTAAAAAGGTGGTATCTGGGGGTGGAAGGAATAAGGTGATATCTGGGATGGAAGGTATCAGGAAAAAGATGGTATGTTGCGGTGGGTGGTATCTTGGATAATTGAAAGAAAAATTTGACCTTTCGGGTTGGTGGAAAAAAGGATATCTACGAGAGAAGGCGAGTCTAAAAAAGTGATATCTGAGATTAGTCGGCGAGAAAAAGGTGATGCAGCGAAAAACTTAAAATAAATTTCGCTGAATTTGAATGTAGAAAGTATAAAATGTAAAATCTGAAATAGCAGGCAGAAAGCTCATCTGAAGAAAGTGCTTCTCTTGGATGGAGCTTCTCCGAGGACGATTCCTCCAGAACTATTTTTTTTAGAGTATCGAAGGAAGGAAATAAGTAAAGAAGGCGCGAAGGAAGAGGGCAGTTAGATTTTACGTTTATCTTTATTGCTGGCGCTGGGCACGACGCTCGATTGGCCAGTAGGGAAAAAGAACGAGACCCCAGACGAGAAAATAATTTCCAGCGCTATCGTGTACCAGAAATATAATCCGGAAAGGGGCTAAACTAAACTAAAAATTTAACTAATTTTCATATTTCAACTGTACTTAAATTTTGAAGACAAAACCCGGCTTAGAAAATTGAAAAATAATTTTTTTTAATCCTCAATTTTATAATTTATTCCCGGAAGTAAAAAAGGTGGTATTTTAACATCTTCCAATTTTATATTTTTTTTCTTTATTTACTTCAAAATTCTGTGGAAGAGTAATTTCCCAAGATTAATGATCTTTTTGCAAAAAGTGAACAATTTGAAAAAATTAAAAGACGTATTTCCTCAGAATCGTGAGCACGATTCAAGATTGTAATTAATCCTCTCAGATCTGAACACTTCCAATTATAGGATCAAAGGAAAACCGGTACATTTCCCAGAGGAAAACGAAATTCTCTGGTTTGTACTTTTTCTTTGAATCTTATGCCTTCTAAACTTCTTTGATTAAGAAACATAAATTAGATAGAGAACGAATACTTTTTTTCAGACATTTATTTTCGATAAGTCGTTCAATTACTTTTAATTAACAAAATAAGTTAAAAATATCGCATTTCATACAATACTTATCGTACAAAATATTTTTCTTTTTCTAATTTGAAAGTTCATAATTGCCTTAGTATATTTCAGATAAAAATATTTTTAATGTAAATAAAAAATAAATAAATATTAATTATTAATAATCACTTTAAAAAAATATTAACAAATAACTAAAAATTAATTATTTTAATTGCGGTTAATAGACGAACAATTCTTTGAATATATTTGCTTTTTTTTTTAAATGCATGCAAAATGAAATTGTTATACTAATTTAATTTATATGAATATAGGTCTATCTATAAAAAAATTATGTAACTATGTGTCTCGAAAATTTCGAAAATATTGTTCTAATCCCGATTGGTTTTTCATTATTTGAAGTTATTTCATACATCAATTAAAAAAATTTTGAAAATAAATTCATCTTCAAATAAAAAGAATTACAGAAAATCTTATGGGAATGGAGAAAAATTTGTGTTTCTCAAATAATCTTCCTCTGTTAAATTAAATCTTTAAAATTATCTAATAAATTATCAATAAATTAAACATGCTTAACGTTAGTGCTTTTCGCTAGAAATTAGTTTTTTTTTTAATTTTAATATAAAATCTGTTTCATAGGAAAACGGTTAATTTTAAGAAAAATAATTAGATTTCAAAGAAAATTTACAATTTATTAAAAATTTTCTGTAATTTCATATTAACGTTTTTCGTCAAAAACTGTTTGCATTGTTAATATAAAAATCATTAGATTTCAAAGAATATTTAAAACTTCAAAAAATTTGTATTCATTTGGTGTTTTTTACATAAAAATTTTATTTTAAACTAACAAAAATCAGATACAAATCCCAAATTATTTTTGTTTAAAATTACATAATTTACAAGCTTGTACAATTTCGGATTGTGTTAATATTTTCTGTCGGAAATTGAAAGTTTTATTTAAAAATTATTGGATTTCAAAGTAGATTTATAATTTTTTATCAATTTCAAAATAGATTTACAATTCTTAAACAATTTTACGTTAAGTTAAGAATTTTCGCAGGAAATCAGTTATGGAAAATGCAGCTATTTTGGTAAGAAATTCACTTATTTGACGTGAAATTAGTTTTTTTGTTAAAAATTCATATTTTCGAATTAAAAATTTATATTTTGAAAATTTAACTATTTTCTTGAATATTAGTTTTTCAAAATGAAAATTTAATTACTAATTTATGGTTAAAATTTTTTATTTTTGTAGAACTTTCCCCCTTTTTTTGAAAATTCAACTATTTAGTTGAATTTTTTCCTCCCCTGATTGTAAAATTGTCTTGGTGGAAAATTTAAATTTTTTGTTAAAAATTGTTTTGATGAAAATTTGTCTTTTTGGGTAGACAATTTCACTATTGTGGTAGAAAATTCAATTATTTGGTTGAAAATAATCTTTTTTTTTCAAAAAACAGATGTTCGGATTAAAAGTTCAACTTTTTTGGATGAATTTTTTCCCTTTTTTAACTGAAAAATGGTACTTAATTGAAAATTCGTCTTTTTAATTGAAAAATCTTCTTCAGTCGAAAATTCAACCATTAAGTTAAAAATTCATCTATTTTTTTTTAATTTTTGGTGAAAAATTCATTTGTTTGTTTGAAAATTAAATCATTTTGTTGAAAATCTATCTTATTTGTTTAAAAACTTGTTTGTCTTACTGAAAATTAAATTATTCTACTTTCTGTTAAATAGATTTTTTTCAGTTGAAAATTCATCTATTTTCCTGAAAATTTGTCTTTTTTGGTAGAAAATTACCCTTTTTGATTGTAAATCGGATCAAAATATTTGTCTGAAAATTCATGTATTTTCTTTAAATTATTCTTCTTGGCAGAAAATTAATCTGGATGAAAATTTAATTTTCAGGTTGAAAATTAGTTTTTTTTTCAATGAAAATTTAATGTTTTCAACTAAAAATTCAACTAAATTTATTTGCATAAAAACGTATTTCTCTAACTGAAAATAAAGATATTCTGTTTTCTGTTAAATAGGATTTTTTTTCAGTTGAAAATTCACGTAATTTTTTTTTTGTCTCTTTTTGGTATGAAATTACCCTTTTTGGTTGAAAATCCCATTAAAAATTAAAATATGTGATTGAAAATTCATGTGCTTTGTTCAAATTATTCTCTTTGACAGAAAATTAATCTTTTTGGTTGAAAATGTATTTCTCAGGTTGAAAATTTTTTTTCATGAAAATTAATTTTTTCAATTAAACATTTTTTGTAGGTAATTTTTTTATACACATTTAATCTATTTGGAATAAAATTCATTCGTTTAGTTGAAAATTTAATTTATTTGCTTAAAAACTTATTTCCCTAACTGATGATCAAACTATTCTAGTTTTTGTTGAAAATTTATCCTTTTGAGTTGAAAATTCATCTCTTTTGTTGAAAATTTGTCTTTTTTGGTAAAAAAATCATCTTCTGGGTTGAAAATTCAACTATTTGGTTAGAAATTTATTTTTATATTTTCATCCGCACAATATGAAAAATGTCCAAATATGAAAGCCGTTTCATTTTGAAAGTCCTACAAAATTATCATAGCAAGTTTTTTAATTTTTTTGAAAAATCAAAAATTCAAATTTTGATGACACCAAAAATGATGAAAAATCAAAAATTCCAATTTGTGTTCCAACTATGCAAGAAGTGAAAAAAAAAAGAAAAAACAAGAATTGTGCACCCAGGAAAGACCTAAAAAATTTTTTATGATTACTTTTTTATAGGATACGTAGTTTTTGTTTAATTCGTAAAAAACAAAATTAATCATGAAAAAAATTAAATTTTTGGACAAACGACACATGCCGTATACACAAGCGTATTTTTCGTTTTAGTCGTGAAAAATAACATTAAAAAAAATTAATTTTTGGGAAAACCGACGCAAGTTACGAAAAAAAAACAATAGACAAAAGTTGGACACTCAAAAAAGATCTTAAAATTTGTTACTAATCATTTTTTGATGAAAAGTTTTAAACGAAATAAAAATTCTTATTTTCAGCCAAACAACGCGAGATTCGGAAGAAAACTTCTGAAAAAAAGTTATTACTTCTAAATATGAGATACCAAATTGGTTTTTTATAAAGTGAAAATATTATAATAATTAGAATTTTAATTACTACATACATATTATAAACTAATTCAATAAATGATTACACATTTGTACGCACAGACCTTTTGAAATTAAACGTCAAAAGCCTCGACAACTGTCAGTTGGTGATTGTGAATTCTCTTTTGTTAAAGCTCCTTCGTATTGAACGAACACATTCTCATCACGTATCTCGTGCTTCGCACTCGATTTATTGCAAAGTGCGAAATTTCATTTCTGTACCTCGGCATGTGAATACTCATTCCGATATTGCGAATGAAGTACAAATTTTATTTTTTCTGATTATCTTAATATTTGTACTTTATTTTGTATTAATTTTTATTCTCAGCTACCCTAAAAAATTTATCATTTCAGAAAATTTATATTATCACTATTTATAATGCGTTCGTTAAAGCCAAAGGAGCTTTAACAAAAGAGAATTCGCAATCACCAAATTACAGTTGTCGATGCTTGAACTTTTATTTTTAGAAGGTCTGTGCATAAATGTGGGGGAAATACAAAGACCGTACGCGTAGCGCGAGGCAAATACATTATCGAGCGCGAAGCGCCGGAACCAATAGTCGCGCGCCCTACGCGCTCAAACTATTTTATTAAAAATGCATAAATTTTGTTCAAAATTATTATTGTAAATTATTATTATAATAGTTATGCTGAATATTTACAAGACGTATTTTTTTAAATAATAAGTATAACTCGCTTTTCTTTAAATTTAAAAAATCTCTATTTTTCTCTTCATTGTGAGAGGAGCAAGATAATTTTTCTTTACAAGAGTTGTAAATTTCAGCAATATGAAATGCACTGATTTCATCGGACCTCGTTTTGATGAAAAAAAAAGAGAAAAAGCCCTTTATATGTAAGGGTAAAATTGGTGTTGGCGACTGTCGGATAAAAGGTTTTAAAGATAACCACTTCCTATGGGAATATGAGAGGAGTAAAAAAGAAGAACCCTCGCTAGAAAAGTGCCTGTCCGGCCATGTTTATAGAACTTTTTATATGGCTTCGAAAATAATAATTTATCTCACTTTCCTCGCGATTCTCGGTAGACTCTAGTATTCATACGAATTTAAAAAAACGAAATTCTGTGGAAAGAAAAATAAAATTAATTTACAGAGCCTTTGACTCTAAATTTAAATCAGTGAAACTTTGATTTCTACTGAAAAATCAGTCGTTTTAAGAAATGAATGAATCAGACTAGATGGAGCTATAAATTCAAAATGTTTGAAATTAAATTAATTCAGAAAAAAGATCTTCTCCTTTCGCTCCGCTGGGATTCGAACGCCAGGTCAAATGATTGCCGGTCAGGTTCTCCAGCCACTAAGCTACTAGAGAGATCAGAAGAAGAACATGTGAGAAGATTTCTTTTCTGATTGATCTTTACCATCTTGTACTTGTATTAAAACATAACATCTTGCAAAATGAAGCGTGTTTCAGAACAAGGATTCACTGAGAAACTTTGTACTGGAAAAGTTACTAAATTAGGTTACAATTGAGGGACAAAGGCGATAATTTGTATATTTTAATACAGTGGTAGTAAGCTGTACTATTTTCATATGAAAGTTTCGTGTTGATAATACCAAGTCTTAGTATTTTCTGTAGCAAAATCCTAGATAGGATAAATTAGTAGAGACATTATTAAATTGTATTAAAAGAATAGAAGTAATAAGTATCTAAAATAACATAAAAGACTAAATTTTTAAGAGGAACTACTATTGTCTGTAGGAATATGAATTGTACCATGCTCTGGAAGATTAGTAAGTTACTTAGTAAGCGAGCCTAGCGTTGGACCGAGCGCAGCCGAGTGTAAACGATGTGAGCCGAACAACCAAACGGCCGCCGCTATGTTCTTGATTCTAACTTAAAAATTGTTCATTTTGAATATTTTTATTTTAAAATATAAATTTTATTTCATTTTCAACATGCTAATTACAGTTTGGAAATCTTCAGTTCAGATCCTTATTACAATAAATTATGATAATTCGAAAAATTACAATTGAGAAACAAACCATATATTAAGTACAAAAAATTCTTTTAAAATCTCGTTATTAGGTTATTTGATTACGTTTTAAGATATGGTGCTTAGAATTTGAAAAATGCCATCTCTGTGAACAATCAATGAATGATTTAATGAAAATTAATTGCAGTCCTAGCATTTACTTCATAAAGGCGATAAATTTCTGAATCCCATAATCTGGTTTAGCAGGATGGAATATCGCCGTGCTGCCGCGTCGGAGACCCGTGTTCGATTCCCACAAGCCTTATGTTAATCACATTTTTCTGTTTCAGCTTGTAATATAATATTCCTGTATGTATATAATAAATGTATAAAATAGATTTATATAATCATATGTACTGTACAATTGCAATTTAAATATATATAATCATGTCAAATAGTTCGATATCCTATACTCCTATAGTCAGCATGTACGTCGTATGCTTGTGTAATATAGTAAGTGTGGCGTGACCTTCAAGGCGACGGGGCGCGTGTTGGGTTTATTTTTTTCGTCTGCTAATCCGACTGTACCAATTTTTACTAAGTCATTTACTAAATCAGTGTGCCGGTCTCTCTCGACGTTACTACAGTTGTTTGCAAATACTTCAAACCTTTTTTGAAATAAATGTAACATTTTTAGATTTGATTCCAATTAATTTTGTAGTTCGGCATGTAGTTACCAGTTACTACTCGAAGTAGTAAACATTACAAAAGTTCCGCTCTGTCCCTCCATTGCAAACTAGAAATAGTAAAATCTAGTCTGATTTTTAGCAAATAGTACAGCAAAAGGTTTCTCCGTGTTCTTATTCCGATCTCTCTAGTAGCTTAGTCGTTAGAGCACCTGACCGGCAATCAGTTGACCTGGTGTTCGAATCCCAGTGGAGCGAAAGGAAATGATCTTTTTTCTGAAGGAATTTAATTTCAAACATTTTTAATTTTTTTAGCTTTATCTAGTCTGAAAAGACGTTAAAGATTTTCTGTAGCAGAGGAGATAACTTTGATCGATATTTTAGATTTCCATTTTCACAGTGTGTGAATATATTTCTCTTCTGATTGATTGTTACCATCTCCGATGATAATACAGATTCCTAGTAAAAATTGGCTTGTATTAAAACATAAGATCTTGCAAACTAAAGCGTGTTTCAGAAAACGGATTCTTCTTCCGATCTCTTGAGTAGCTTAGTGGTTACAGCACTGACCGGCAATCAGTTGACCTGGTGTTCGAATCCCAGTGGAGCGAAAGGAAATGATCTTTTTTCTGATGAAATTTAATTTCAAACATTTTTAATTTTTTTTAGCTCCATCTAGTCTGAGAAGACGTTACTGATAATTAGATTTTTACATAAATTGTTTAAACAATTTATTATTATTGTTAATAATATTATATTTGAATAATGCTAGAAATTGCGGTTTTTCTGAAATTTTCAATTTTTTGTTCACTTTTCATTTGGAGTGAGTTAATATTCAATTTAGTATAGCAAAAATAATTGTTTAAACAAATTATTACTGTCTATAGCTATCTTCTTCTATATTAGTACTAGACAGTTGCTGTTCTTTTCTGAATTTGTTAAACTTTTGTCCATTTTTCAATTAGAGAGAAGTAGCAATTTATCCAAGTTAACAAAAATAATTGTTTAAACAATTTATTATTATTGTTAATATTCTCTTTGCTTAATGGTCGAAAGTTGCGGCTTTTTCTGAAATTTTCAACTATTTGTCCATTTTTCACTTGGAATGACTTAATTATTATTCAACTAGAGCAAAAATATTTGTTTAAACAATTTATTATTGTTCATAACATATTAGTATTTTTTCTGAATTGAATTAATTATTAACTCACCGTATGTGAAAAATAGACAAATAGTTGTAAATTTCAGAAAAAATCGCAACTTTCTAGCATTATTCAAATTGCATATTATTAATAATAATGAATTGTTTAAACAAATAAATTTGTTAACTTTAATTAATTATTCACCTCACTCTAATGGAAAATTAGACAAAAAGTTGAAAATTTCAGAAAAAACTGCAATTTTGTAGCATTATTTTAAGGGAATATTATCAAAAATAGTTATCGATTGTCCAAACAATTCTGTTAGTTAACATTAATTAGGAATTATCTCACTCTAATTCAAAATTTGACAGAAAGTGGAAAGTTTTTGAAAAAACAACGACTTCCTATCTCCATTCTGAGAGAACATTGCTAAAAACAATTTGCATTCAAAAAAACGCAAAAAGTCATAATTATAGCCGAAAACTCGAAAAACTCATTTTTTCACTTATGGGGTTTCTTTGAGACCCTATAAAACAGACTTCGGGGGGTTAGATTTGAAAAATAATATTTTAATTGATTTTTTTCGGAAAAAAGATATTCTCCTTTCGCTCCGCTGGGAATCGAACCCCAGAACTTCCGATTGCCGCTCAGGTGCTTTCTCATTAAGCTACTAGAGAGATCGAGAGAAAAAACTTTTTTCAGAAATACACGCATCATTCTGCTAGGTGGTACAAATCACATTTTTCAAGGAATCTGTATTATTATTAGAGATAACAACAATTCTTAACGTCTTTTCAGCCTAGATGGAGCTATGAATTAAAAATTATTTTAATTAATTTTTTTCTGAAAAAAGATCTTCTTCTTTCGATCCGCTGGGAATCAAACCTCAGAACATCCCATTGCCGGTCAGGTGCTTTCTCGTTAAGCTACTAGAGAGACCGAGGGAAGAAACTTTTTTCAGAAAATACACGCATTGTTTTGCCAGGTGGTAAATCAAATTTTCTAAGGAATCTGTATTATCATCAGAGGATAACAGAAATATTTCACGTCTTTCTTCAGACTAGATGGAGCTGTAAATTAAAAATTATTTTAATTAATTTTTTCTGAAAAAAGATATTCTCCTTTGGCTCCGCTGAGAGTCGAACCACAGAACTTCCGATTGCCGGTCGGGAGCTTTCCCATTAAGCTACTAGAGGGAGAAGATATTTTTTCAGAAAAAAATTAATTAAAATAATTTTCAATTTATAGCTCCATCTAGTCTGAAAAGACGTTAAAAATTTATGTTATTCTCTTATGATAATACAGATTCCTCGAATAATATTTTATTCGTATTCTGTGGCTAATTTTGAAAAGAAATGTTGAGTTTCAACGGGATTTAGCCAATATTGAGGATTCTGAATAAAATTTACAAAAACGTCTTTTTTTCTTATGCAATATTTTTAAAGAAATCTGTATTATCATTAGAGAATAACAGAAATTTTTAACGTTTTTTCAGACTA
>CAKNYM010004656.1:0-10743 GCA_932195095.1 Andricus curvator | reverse complement strand
AGACATAATGCGGCCCTAAGAGTGCTTTATTACCATCTTTGTCGCTCTTACGGTGTTGGCCGCGACCCTGCCCTGCCGAACGCTCCAAAAGAGATAGAGTCGATTGTCCGAAACGAGAAGTGCCAAATTTTCTGGAACTACGATTTTCGGGCAGCAGTCTCCGTTGCGCACTCAAGGGCTGACATTGTTCTCCAAGACTTCGAGAAACGAACTATATTCGTGATCGAATTCTCGGCTCCGTCCGAATACAACATCACTGCAAAGGAAAAAGAATAAGAGGAGAGGTATCAAGACCTTAAAAGAGAACTACAACGACTGTACCCAAAATATTCGTTACAAGTAATTGTCCTTGTGATAGGTGCTATCGGAGGTGCGAAACTATCACTGGTTCGTAACCTTAAAGCCATACCCGCGTGCCAAAAATATGCCAAGGCACTTGCGAGATGGATGCAGAAAGCTGTCACCCTTGGGTCGCTTCGTGTCCTCAAGACACACGAGGGTTTCGCCGGCCTGTCGTTGTGATTTCGTCGTTGCCTATGACCACCCATCTCACGGTTGTGAGACGTGGCCGTGGGTGTGATGAAAGAAATTAATGTATATTCTTTGCATTTTTTTGTAATGTATTTTTAGGGAGTAACAGCCATTCACAGTTGAGTATTCTAAAATAATCGTAAGATATGGTACTTCTTAACTTTTCACTCGTCAGGAAATAATTGATCTCGTAATTGATAATCGACTGAAATCGTCTGGGTCAAAAAAAAAATGAAGTAATCATTACCCCGATTTCAGGGTACTCTCTGCCTGCAACAATAATTACTTCATCTGTCATTCTGTGGAAGACGTAACATGTCGAAAATATGAAACATTTCTGCTTTGGTAAACAATTTCTTTTGTGTCACTTCACAGTTGCGCACTTAGTACTGAAGTGGTTTACGGCCGATAGGGAAATTGTTCTGCTACGATTAAAAGACGGTTTGCGTCGTTTTCTGACTTCGGCAGAAACAGGCATCCCCCGTAGGCTTCATTTTTATTTCATCGCTCTAAATAAATATGTCTTCAAGGAAAAGGTAATCGAGACTGAAGTAGACTTCCAAAGCCCCATAGCAGTAACTAACCACGAAAGTGCCGTGAGCGAAATTCCAGATATTGATAAGGCACGCGATCATGAGGATGTAAATTTATGTGGCCTGTTTTTAATAGTTTTTCGAAATGTGGGTACTTATTTCTTTCTCTGTTCTTGATTTTTTTCGTGTTTGTCAGTGAGTTTATCAAGAAGTAACAAAAATTAAATACCTAAATCTTTAATTTAAATATCATTTAATACCATTTTAATACCGTGAATTAATTTTAATATACCATCATGTTGTAAAATTAATATACATGTATATTAAAGTCGGTAAAACAGAGTGCGTGAAAACAACAAGTTCTTTGATGCCTTCAGATCTTGTCAAATATTAAAAAATAAAGTAATAACCTTAAATTCGTCGACGAAATTCCTACTTACAATTAAAGTGCAACATACGGGTGGAATTTTTTCTAAAATTCTCTGTGAATGTTAGAATTTTAACGAGAATGCAGGTGCTTGGGGGTTAGGTTTCTTAATTATTTGTTTAATTGAAATGTTCTCTTAAAAACCAATGTAATTTATATTTATCTAGGAGAAAATATTATGTTTGATTATTTATAATTGAAAATTGCTGCCAAAATTGTTTTTAATTTGTGTAAAGTGCAAATATATGACTTTTCTGATCAATATGTGGTACATGAAATTTAATAACACAGTCTCTTAATGGCGATTTCGTATACCTAGGTTTTAGATTTAATATACAAATGTATATTAAATTATATTAAAATTGCAAACATTTTTAATAGTGTAAAGCTTGTAACTTTCCGAAGATAGCTAAATTATTCAAGAAAAAGCTTTCTACCTTTTTCTATTTTTCTTGTTTATTTAAAGGATCCAAGTCTAATTTCTTTTAATTTTCACCTCGTTATTTGCGCAGAAATGATAACAAGTGTTTTTTTAATGACAATAGCATTATAGACTCAATATTAAATTTTTTTCTCAATTCTTCAGAAGTTATCATTAATTTCAGCACATAATTTTTTGCAATGTATACACTTTCTTTATTCTTAATTATATATGTATCTGCAAATTACTTTTATTAGATATACAATTATAAAAAAGCCTTCAAAATATATTTTTTTTAATTAAGGTAGTGGTCTCTTAATTTATATTTTCAGACTAAAGTGATTAATTCGAGTTTTGCTGCTTGGACTTATTGTCTAATGTCTATTCTGAAACGCTTTATAAAAAAGTAACGTCTATAATTTTCAGTGCAAGTGAGAAACAGAAGAGCCACAGAGAGAAAACAGGAGTTATAACCAGTTATTATTATCATTTAAGTTTTTGCCCTTTCGTGTAGTTCGAGATGTAACAGTTGGAAATTAAGGTTAGAGAAAATTGCGTGCGGGAAATTGGATGTCGATGGACTATTTAGGTAGGAGGGTCGCGTGCATCATGTCTGGGGCAACATGTACGCTTCGTCTAAGGATTTTTTATACATTCGTAACTGGCAGCTTGGCAGCAAGTGCACCACTTGGAACCGGTTTTCCATGAATCCTTCATTTCTTAATCCCCCTGTGCATTACATGCGCGTAAGCCAAGTGATTTCGAACAAATGCCGCTGGTATATACATTTGCATACCCATGCACATATACATATAAACGTATTTTCAACTCGAGTATACTGTCGTCGAGCAAAGCAAGCTTATTAATGACTCTGTGACAGTAAGCCGCTCCTTTGTGGCAGTCGACAAATATTAGTTTTATACGATCTTGCCTGAAGCACTATTATTAAGAGAGATTAAATAACTTTAAGATGTTACGGAACAAAAATTTGTCCAAGAGAAAGTCGTATTCATTAAATTAATCAGTTACCAGGTTTCTTTTCTATGGAATATCGTTAAAATGAATTATTATTTAATTATTGTTGAATCATGAGCGGCGATACACGAGACCATTGAGTTTTAATTATTGTTGAATCATGAGCGGCGATACACGAGACCATTGAGTTTTATTTATTCTTCACTGCTTAAAAAAAGTTTTATTTCAGAGCTAATTTCAGGTATTAAAATAAGACTCGGAAAAAATAGTCTCAAGTGGTACTAAAATGAGTCGACCACCGGTGGGAACCGAGATTCATTTGTTTTACATTGAAAATAACAGCATGAAGTTATCCTATTTAAAAATGGAACAGGTAAAAAATGATACCGTAACAAAGAGGCATACGTAGAGGAGACCTCCCTGCAATAAATAATTCAACCTGTAGTCAATTAATCATTAATTCAAAATACCAGTGGATGTAAAATTTACTGTGATGTAATTTCATTAATAGTTAAGATCCCATCACAGTAAATCCCAGAGATATTTTTTATCTGAAGTTTGTGTAAAAACGTTGCAAACAATTGACAACTACATATAAAGTTGCGTAAAGTTGTGAATGTAGTGAAAAGTCACTGATTGTCATTGAAATCTCACTGATTCAAATAGCTAGAATCCGGTCACTGACAACCAGTGAAAAGTTACTTATTCATTCAGTGAAAGTTTCACTTTTTTGAGTTGGCAGCACTGAACCACGTCAATTTAGCAGTCATAATAAAATAAGATTTTAGTAGATTCAATGAAATAATCATAGTAAAAACTTAAAACCCATAAATGTGATCAAATAATAAAAAATATGAAAAGATTTGATGCTTCTAAATGACAAAAAACCTCACATATTTCTTTACTTTCAAGATTCGACTGTCATGTACACACCCGTCAAGTAAATACTTTTTATACGAGTTAGAGTATATTTTTCCCGCAGTAAATTCAGCACACTTACAGTCCGAAAATTCCAACATTTATTTCTTAAAAAAATTATTTTTGCTACTTAAGTAAAAGAATAACAACAACGCTTTACTTTAAAACTTAGAGGTTATGTATCGCATGATTTACTCTGGTGTTACTAAATTGATTAGTGAAAAGTCCGGAATCACTAATTAATCAGTGAAATGTCCAACTACTATTTCAATCAGTGCATTTTTCACTGATTCATATTTAGAGAGTAGGGCTCTCAATTCTAGATAAGTACAAACTCAATACACATTTTTATATGTATATTGAAACACTGACATTTGTCTATCCAGATTCTCAAATGTTGTTTTCTGTACAAAACTTGTAACAAATCAGAAAGTTTTTTAGGATTGGTATATGTAAAATTAGCATAATAACCTTTGAATGTTCTTTGCTGCTTATTGTTATCTCAACTGTCAAATTTTGACATTACCTTTTTTGAATAGATTCGATTTTCTCAACCAATAAGATATAAGGATCAAGCGTAAGGGGAGAAAGATTTTTGATGTGGTGGGGGACCTCACCCAACGCGAATCTCAGTCCCAGGCATTCGCGATAGGTGGAAGGGTGCTGTATTTTTTTTTTCAACGTTTTTATCCCAAAAATACCTCTGAGGTTTACTGTGATATAATTGTTAATAAATTCAAATTAATATGAATTATTCAACGTATATATTTGTGCTTTTAATTATTGATTATTTTCTACTGTAGGTTCTATTATCTACTGTAGGGAGATCTCCCCTACACAGATCATATACTATAATTTAATTTTACACGAAGCTTTGAAGTGTAAATGCCCTGATTCGGTACTCGGCGAAATTTGACGAGCAAATGATTTTGCAAAAAAAATTAAAATAAGTCAATATTTAGAACTCGCGCATCGCATTTTAAATTTCGCATATTATTTACTTGGAGAAAACTATAGTTCATCGGATAGTGACCATTTCAAAGAGAATTGTGTAAATCGTGTCACCAGAAATTTTATTTTTTTAGATATATGATCGCTCAAGAAACGTTTCGAAGATGGGAGGCAGGTATCCGCACTAAGGTGATTCTTATTTATACTTGATGGATTTTTTAAAGACTTTCTCTGCTCTCATCTCCAGTTTTGTTCGAGTGCCCAAAAAAAATCTCCCAGTTTGAGAGAAATTAGTTGATATTTAGGGGTTGCGCAAGGACCATGAAATTTCCCATTGATTTTTTCATGGGAAAAAATCATCTTCTTGTGAATCTAATATTAAACGCTTTAATATGTTACAAATAATTCCGTATTTCAGTATATTGTTCAGAATTCGTCAGAGAATAAGAATCGAATCATAAATTTTGCGGATGAATGACTTTAATTCAGAGACTTTTATCGGTCCCAAAAGAAAATCCTATAAGTGACAAATTTAAATTTTACGGAATATTGCTGTTTATTAACGCTTTTTGAAAGTTTTCTTTTTATAAATAATCATGAATCAGTAATTCAAGAATACCCAGTCATCTTTTAACCAATTTCCAATTGTTTAAACAATTTTAATTTCTTTAAACATTTGTTTTTTTTCAGGTAAGTCGCGAAATGAACGCATTTTCTAGACGTTATGAGTTCTTTAATCAATGATAACAATAAAATAATGTGTTTAAATAATTTGACAATTATTTAAATATTGAATTTTTGTTCAAGTATATAGTTTACTTAACAAAAGCAGGAGAAACATTTTATCTCACAACATTTTCGACTTATTTTATTATTTTTAAATATTTATTTGTTTTCCAAGAATACTCGTGAATATTTAAACAAATTTATATTGTTTAAAAAATTGTATTTTGTTGAAATATATTTTTGTTGCTATTTTCGAAAGATTGAAATATTAGTAGGTACTAGGTACTTTGTTTTCTAACAACACTCGTAAATGTTTAAACAAATTCAAATTGTTAAGCAAATTTATATTATTTTACTGATTTTATGCAAAACAAGCAAATAATTCATACAAATTAAATCTGTGAACAAATTTAAAAAAAACGCATTTTGTCCTCCACCGATAAAAAACACATAAAATCAATAAAATAAAATACATTTTTTGAACAATTTTAATTTGTTCAAACATTTAATAGTATTCTTAGAAAGCAAAGTAGTATTTAAAAATATTAAAATATGTCGAAAATTTGTCTCAAATTTGTTCAAATATTGAAGTCGAACAAACACACATTATTCAAATAATTGTAAAATTACGTAAACAAATTATTTTTTGTTATTATTTATAAAAAGAACTCATAACGGCTACAAAATAGATTCATTTCGCGACTTTAAAGTGCTTCTTCGGGGACACATAAGTTCGCCCATAAGAGTGGCTTAAAGTCATTCACCCTCCAAATTTATGATTGCTTCTTATTCTCTGACGAATTATGAACAATATACAGAAATACGGAAATAATTGTAACATATCATCGAGTTTAAATATTAGATTTACAAGAAGCTAACTTTTTCCCATGTTAGATCAATGAGAAACTGCAGTGGCGCCCATTCGACGGGAGCAAAGGAAGCGGCGGCTCCCCCTAGTCTGGGGGGTGGGCGGTGGTCCGACGTCTTGGGGGTGGGTGGGGGTCTGGTGGATTCAAAAAAAGAAGCAGATCAGAGTTTGAGTTTTAGAGCTAAAAATGCGTAGAATAATAAGAATAAACGCTATACTACACACAAAATGTACTGAATTATTTATAAATTCAAATTTCTGCGCGTCAGAAGCTCTGGTGTGAGCATTCAAAATTATCTCAATGTTAAGTTTTGGCATCACTGGTTTTAGATACGGACATTGTAAGTAGTGCAATTGTCAAACGAAAATTAATTCTCAGTGTCAAAAAGTGCCCAATATGTAATAAATTCTTCTCACTGAATAAGAATAGTCATAACATAAATAAGCACATAGACCATTGCTGTGACGCTTTCAGTATCAAGTCCAGGAACAAGATGTACGCATTAAAATCGTGAAGGCCATTAATTTGTTTTCCAACGAAAGCTCTTTGTTGTTAAAAATGCTCCGTTTTGTGTAGAAAATACAGGAATGTTTCACGAGGGTCTTTTTTTTTTGCTCATCGAATTGTGATTTTTGTTTTTTTCTTGGAGGGTTTGGTGGGTGGTCCCGTGAAGGAAGGAGCTTCGCTCCCCCAGCCGAAATTACAATGTGTGCCACTGAGAAACTGCATTGTCTTTGCGCGAGCCCTAAATATTAACCGATTTCTCTCAAATTTGGAGATTTTTTTGGGGCATTCGAAGTAAACTGGGAGATGAGAGCAAACTAATTCGAAAAATGAAAAATAAGGGCCACCCTAACCCACATTTAACTATAAATGAAAAATTTCATTTACCGGTCAAACTCTGCAAGATATAAAAAAAATGTTTGAATCCTGAATAATGGCATTAAAAATAAAAAAATTGGATTTTTCGTAAAAATATGGAAGATACGAGAAAATATTTTCGACGAAAATTGTTGATCTAGAAAAGATCTACATATTTCGCGTAGACCATTTTTTAATAAGACACAAAGTTTTTGTTTATTCGTAAAAAAATAGCATTAAAAATAAAAAATAAGAATGTTTTCACACAGCTGGCATATTATTCAAATCATATTATAATTCTAAAATGTTTCCAAACAAACTTTAGAAATATTTCATAAAAAATGTTTATAAATTTTTTCACGAAAATTGGATGAAAGTTTTTTGTTACATAAACCATGAAACTTTTCCATAATTATTACCTTATTTTATCACCCTGACATTGATTTAGTTGATTAATATACACCTCAATTGAATAGGGATTCATATTGACCACTCTTGTTTAGCAAGTATAGTAATATAAGTTCACATAACTTTTGAAAATTGTGCCTAGGTAAAGAATTTCATTCCATTATGTATATTGCCTCTCACCTTTAAAAACATTCCTTGGGGTGCCAAATACATAAAAAGAAATTCCTCCGTTTGTGACATGAAATGCATAATTCCTTACTATCCGTCGTAATACGCACATAACAAAATAGAGACGGTCGCTATTTTCCATTCTTTTCAAAATGATTAGTTGCGCATTACCACTTTTTTCAGTGTGTCGAAAGCTGCCACTCAGTGGGTACCTTTCTAAATCTCACTTACTGAAAAAGCTAAAATTCGATTACAGGGAATCAATTAAAAACTACAGAATCAATCAGTGAAATATAGGTTTTTACTATTTCAATTAGTGACCTTTGAATTGGGAGATGTACTGGAAACATAATAATCAAGCATACCTAAACTGAAAAACAAGATTTTTGGAACCAAGTAAATGAATTTACTTGAATTCTATTTCTTAGTATCAAGAAAATATTTTTCAACAGTAGTAATTTTTATTTAAACCAGACACATATCTTTTGTGGATCTAAAGAAAATAATTCTTTGGCTGTATTTTCTTGATTGAAATAAATATTTCTTACATTCAAGGAAATGATTACGATATTTCCATTAGATTATTAAATGCACATGGAGCGCTATCTATTTTTTTGCACAATGATTATTAAACTGATCCATCCGCCTACTTAAAAAAAATGTACTCAATTAGTTGTGCATTGTTCCTCTAGAAAGGTTTTTTGCTTCTCCTGTAAAATGATGTTGTTTGGACTGAGCACCGTTTAGCTTTCCCCGCTTCAATTCAAAGATCCATGTCCATGATCCGAGAAAAATAAAAGGTCTAAATTCGGTCTGGTCTGGCCCAGGACTGGCGCTGATCAGCAAACCCAAAAAAAACTCTATGTTCTATCTAGAAGGTCTGGTCTGGCCCAGGACTGGCGCTGATCAGTTATCCAAGACCAGAAAAGTTCTAAGTTCTATCAGCAACTTTTTGTTACACCGAGAAAAATGGAAAGTCATTTTGGCCATCTAGATGTGCAGACAGACTATATTGCAGGTTCAACTATAGGGCAGCCCTTGAAGATGGCTAAAGCGACTATCTCTAAAAGATTAAAACAAGAGGTTCAAATCGATCATCTCAGAGTGCCGAAGTCGTCATCTAGGACGGTCTACTCAAGCGTCATAGAGAGTCGAACCGATCATCAGATATAGCGGAATTAATCATTATAAAGGCTCGAATCGCTCGTCATAGAGGGTCGATTTGGTCATATCAGATAGTCGACTTGATCTCCTCGGACAGTCGACCTGGCCATCTTAGGGGGTCGATTTGATTATCCTACATTTTCTATATTTGTTGTCCTTTTCCTACTTATTCCAGTCTGTCTTTTATAAGAGACTGGAAATTATAAAATTAACTGGAACCTACAAAACCTGAAAATTTACATGAAATACATGAATTCTGAAAGCATTTTTTATTCTTTGTGGAGAGTGAGGTGTACGCGACATAATTTGATATGCAAAAACAGTGCACATTGGCAATATATTTTTTGGAGCACGAAAGGCTAAGGACACGGCACGGTGTCACATTGAATTGTAAGATTTCAAACATTGAAGTGAGTTCAGAAACCAGTATCCCACATCTCGTTACTTTCTGCATCATCAATGAATGTTGAAATTTTTTGTACGTTTTCAGATTGAAACGACACGGTGACAACAAATTGATAGCTGAACATCCAGTTACGCCTTTATTCTAAATCCCTTGGAAGCATCAAATTTAACGTTGAAAATTCAAAAGAATAAACTTAATTCACTTTCAATCATGTTCTCTCTTATGCACTTCACTCTCCACGCATATTCGAAATATCAAAAGACAGTTTAAAAATATGTTTAAGTTCAATAAACAGCAAATGTGACGCTGAACGGCTCAATGACATTCACTCTCCGAAATTACTCTGAACCACGGTGCTCCCAACTCTCGTATCCTTTCACACTGCATCCATCGCGTCAACAACCGGATTGGTTGAGGTTGGCGCGCTTATTTGAAATGATTAAATGTGAAAAGCAATTTTACACAGCAAATAATCAGAGTAAAGTTATTAAAAATAATTCTTTGTTCACAAGAAGGACTTGTAAAGTAAAATTCATATGATTTATTAGATTTTTTCCTTAAAAATAAATGATAGATTTTAATTTTAAAGAAAGGAATATACTTTTCATCTTAAATATGAATTTACAATAATTCCTAATATTCTTATGCACTTTACATATATTATTTGTTGTGAACATTTGACTTACACATTTATGCATTTTAAATAAACACGCCAAGGGTAATTAATCAGGTTGGCCCTCCACGATGGGTCATTTGCTCTTCCGTGGATGGTCGAAATGAGTGAAAACAAGATGATCGTATTGACCATCCCGAAAGGATACTTCGATTATCCCTGATAGTGAGTCTGACCTTCGTACAACACTCAGACTGGCCATAAAATGACGGTTTCTCTGTGTCGAAAAAATTCTGAAAGGCTCTTTAGACCATCTAGAAGAACGGACTGGCTCTCTAAATTTTGACCCTCTAACTTTGACCATCCATTTTTCTCCGTGTAGACATATTTCGAAAAAGTTACAGAGTGTCTGAAATGATCGAAAGTAAGACATTCACACTAAGAAAACAAGACTTTTTTCAGATCATCTTGACAGTCTGGTCTGGTCCAGGTTTGGCGCTGATCAGATAAATGCACTAATAGTAAAAAAAAATTTTTTCCAAGTCATTAAAAAAATAAAGAGAGTTCAGCTAGTAGCTGACCGGCCTCTAATTAGTGGCTGGCCAGGCCCAGGCCAGACGATCTGGCCAGCGTCAAGACTGGAAACCAGACATCCTGTCTGGGCCGGGCCAGCGCCAGATGATTTTTCCACGCGCAGGGATATTACACTTTCAATTGTACAAAAGTAATATGTCTCGGCATACTATACACAGTTTTATATATATATATATAT
>CAKNYM010004650.1:0-14788 GCA_932195095.1 Andricus curvator | reverse complement strand
CTCGCTCTCTAGGAGAAAGAGTAGGGACGAGGAACATGTGTTCTCGCAGGGAATTTCCCCGAGTTGGGCATGTCTGATCCATGCTATTGCCCGTTTGTCTCCCCCTTCATGGATCAATACCTCCATGCTTATCCCAATCCTTTCCACCTTTCACACATCCTCTTCTCCCTAGAAAGCCAGAACCTATTAAAACCCTCCATACACCCACATCTCATCCTCGCTATAAGCTCCTGACTTCCTTTCTCACATAAATATTGCGCTCTGTCCCTTGTCATAATCCACCCACAGTTCACGTTAAATCTTGACCCTCTTATTCTCTCCACCCCTGCTGCCTTCTCTTTCTCCATGCCGTTCTTCTTAACCATCTCATGTACCTTCCTTCCTTCCTCATGCATCCATCTGCAGTCCATTCGTTCTAAAATACCTTTCCCTTTCAACCTCCATCTTCCCACACCCACTCCTGTTCTCCTTCTCCCTCGTACTCGTTCTCCCCGTCACCCTCCTGATAATATAATTAGGCGTGTTCCTTGCCGACCCCAGTATTTGTATGTATCGGTACTCAGTTCTCTAACTACGCATATGTACATGTATTGTACAACATTGATAATAATATTTATATTGTCACTAAAATTACGTAACCTATAAAAATATTCAAAGAGTGAATGAAACAATATATGCTAGTTGTAATCTAATGGTCAATTTTTCTCAAACTTTTGTCATATTATGACAACTTTGAGGTCCGACGATTTTCTTTTTCCTCTTACACATTGAAAAAGAAGATCACATGAATAAATTGTTTTAAAAAAATGATCCGCATAAGACATGAATCACAACAAAATTAAGACTTAATAATATAACCGAACAAGTTTAGTTACAAAGTTCGACATCTTATCCGGGGTCACTACTATACCAAAACGGTAAACCAATGCGATCGATCTTCCGGTTGACCAGTTGCAAAACCGAAGCTTGTAAAAAAAATCTGTCGATAAGAGAGGCACGTGTCGCGTGCCGCTTTCACGGTGTGCTAATCTATTATCAATAATGTAGGGGAGACCACCCTACAATAGATAATGAACCAACAGTAGATAATCATTAATTTAAAATACTTATGTATGTAACAAAATTAATTTAATTTAATTAATGGCTAGGACTCTGTTGGTGTTAATAAACTAACATCAGAAATCATTATTTTAGATATATTTGTGCTTTTAATTAATGATTATCTATTGTAGGTTCATTATCTACTGAAGGGTGTTCTCCCCTAGTGACTTCATTAAATTTCCCTATAACCCATTACAATAGATTTTTTATTTTATCGATCAAAATTTAAATATAAGTTATTAACAGATTTGCTACACAATTTTCGTTTCAAAATTCTAGACCTTTTTCAGTATTTTCCAGAACAATTTTGTTTTCAATTCCAGTCGCTCAAACACTAAAGAAAAATCGCACACAACGAAACTGGTTAAACTCTAATTTTTACTATTTTGAAGGATAAAAACGCGATAATAATTACTTCTCTCACGAAGAATTAAAGTAGAGTCGAAATTCCCTAACAGGCCACAATAAAACCGAATTAAAACGAAAAATCTATCAAAAAAACACGGCAAAAAAGTGAATTAATCAAAAAGTAATGTTTAAAAAACAATCTAAAACTTTTAAATATAAGATTTATAATTCTATGCTCCTTTCAAATTTCAAATATTTATAATTGTAATTCTTTTTAACCACGATAACTCTCAAACTCTAATTCTCGTTAAATTCGCAAATTCATCAATTCCAATCAAATTAATAAATTAAAAATTGTTATTTCCAAACGCTTTCAATTTCAAATAATTTAATTTAATACTCTTCAAACTTAGCATTTCTCAACTATTATTAATGCTTTCAATTTAAGCAATTAAAGGCACACATTTTGAAATGACTAGTTTATTATCTAATTAATTTATGTATGTTTGGATAATGAATCAGCATGGATAAACCCCAGTATTACACACATTCGAGCTAAATTATGGTATCATAATCTCTGTTTCTCTATAATACTACGATGATCTCGGAAAGGACCCATTCAAGTCCTACATAGTAGTTTTTAAGTTTCCTTTAATTTAATTTGAATTAAATGTAGAGAGTTAGGTTGGAAAGCAGCAGCTCTAGGCTGTACCTCGCCCTTTCGGCTGTTACTGTGTCACTGCCTGCTATGTATATTGTATACATTGTATACATTGTATACATATTCTTCTTGTTCTTCCGTACTAAGGAAAACCTTCCTTAGCTTTTTCTATTGATCTTAATATGGCGAATCATACTTTGATATACCACCTCCCCGACCCCTGAACATATCACGTATTTTGTTAATTACCCTAAAGTCTTTGAGTTTTGAGAGTGGTTTCTGAGTTTGGTGAACAATTCTGAAGCCAAGATTGAGCGATAAGTAGATGATGAATATTGTATTTAAAATTGGACTTTGAGAATTTGTTGTATGAAGTATGTTAAAGTGTGAAAGATTCATTTGTGTAGGCTTTTTCGAAAATATAAATAACGATATAGAATCTTTACTGAATCTTGAGAGAATAGTTTGTATTCTCTGAATCTAAGGATTCAGGAATACAAATATTTAGGACTCAGTTTCGAATGTCATAGTAGGGGTTTATAAGCCTTTTTTTTAATTCGGTATTTTTCAAAATAATAAGCGTAAATTACTTTCCTTATTTGTTTCTTAAGAGGAACTTCTTAAGTTTTCTACCAAATTTTTTGTTAAATTGTTTTTTTTTAATGCATAATACATATATGTATATTAGGGTGGATCGAAAAAAATTTTTCTAGAAATCGCAAACAATACCATGCCTAAAAGTAGTGCCTTGGGACCCCCCTGAAGTGTACTGAATATGGAATCATTCGATTTAAGTCTAAGTAGGTAACGCGCGAACAAAATAGGTTTCAAAAAATTATTATCTGCAGAGTTTTTAAGTTTTTTTGAATACCAATTTTTTTTATTTTTGGGGGTTTCTAGAATCTTCTCAGTTTTTTTCAGATTTTAAGGTACTATTCTGCACGATATAATAATTTTTTAACCCTTATGTGCGTGACGGGGTACCCTTTTGTGACTTTAAACGGAAATTATTTTATGTCGAACACATGCTTTAAAGCTGAAACTCCACGAGAGCTCGTAACTTACTGTATGATTTCTATTCTTACACTTTTTCGGCTAGTTAATATATTGGGGAGAGTTGGGGAAGTTACATTTTTTTTTCAACTTTATTGGTGTGATGAGAAACGCGGGTACCCACTAATAATAACAAAAAATTCAATTTTGACTGGTTTTCGGGGGTTGCTGAAATTTATTATAAGACCGAAATTACAACTTGGAGTGTTCTGAAAGTAATTTGTATGATTATTTCAAATTTGTTCAGGTAAAAGTGTAAGGCGTGCTTCTCGGGGTTTTTTTAATATTACTAAGGTGTTGGGAATATACCTGGTGGTTTTCTGAAGGGCACTTGGGATTTGTTCAGGTGAAAGTGGTAGGGGTGGTCTTAGACTGTTTTTATGAATATTATTATGGGATCGGAAATATAACTTGGAGTGTTCTGTGCTACGGGACGTTTGTTCTCCTATTACGAATTACAAAAATTAAAAAGGGAGGTGGTCACCCGGGTACCCCATCACACCGATGAAGGTTTTTTTTGTCACACACATAAGAGTTAATATACTATTGTGAGTAACTTTTATTTTTTGCACCCATGAAAACATAAAAAAAACTTCTTTGGTACTGGAAACAAAGTTTTCTTAAATGTTTTCATGGGCGCAAAACTAAAAGCTTATTACAGAGGTATATTTCAACATAATTATCTCGCGCAGAATAGTATCCTACATTTTGACCAAAATTGAGAAGAATCTATACTTAAGTCGAATGATTGTGTCTTCAGCACACTTCATGGTGCTCCCAATGCACTACTTTAAGGCATGGTGATGTTTGCGTTTTCTAGAAAAATTTTTTTAAACCACCCCAGGGTTGAAAATACAACATTTTTGGAAATAGAAAATGACTAATGCTAAAAAGTTGCTATGAAAATACAACATTTTTGGAAATAGAAAATGACTAATGCTAAAAAGTTGCTACGTTGAAATAAGGTCAAAAATGTTTAATTTTGGGAATTTAAATTAAAAAATTAATTTTTATTAAAATTTGAATAAAGCTTAGTATTATGTATGAAATGTCTTTATTTTGCACTGGAAAATCAATCTAGTCTCCACAGATCTAAAAAAATTCCTCTTAGACTTTATAGCTATGGAAAAAAGACATCAAACACTAAAATCACATATTTTTTCGAGATCTAAGGAAATTATGCCAGGAAGATCATGCACAGATCAGATATTTACCTTAAGACAGATCACAGAAAAAAGCTTGAGAGTAGGAAACAAAGTTTTCTGTGCATTTGTTGATCTAGAAAAAGCATTTGACAAGGTAAATAGAAGTAAACTTTGGGAAGTGCTTAAAGAGTACGGAGTCAATGGATGGCTCCTACAAGCAATAAAAACAATATATACAGGTAGTAAAGAGAGAGTAAGGGTAAATGGGAAACTGAGTGACTGGTTCGATATTATACAAGACGTGAAACAAGGATACGTTATGTCCTCATGGCTACTTATCATATTTATGGATAAGTGTCTAAAAATGGCCCTTTCCGGCGAAGAAGGTGTAGATCTCGAAACAGTGAAGGTACGTGGGTTAGCTTTCGCAGATGATAAGGTTGTTATGGCAGAATCAATCGAAAACTTGCAAAGAATGTTGAATAATCTTAATACAAGCATGAAGAATATGGGCCTTAAAATTAACGTAAATAAAACAAAAATCATGGTGCTTGAGGGAAAAAGTGAGAAAAAAATGTGCAACATTGCCCTAAGTGATGGGAGATTAGAACAAGTTGACAAGTACGTATATCTGGGTAGCCTATTCACTAGCGACGGAAAAATAGATGGGGAGTTAGGTTGGCGCACAAATGAAGGTGAAAAGGTTATCCGTAGAGCAGGGTCCATTCTCAGAAATAAAAACATATCAAAAAAAGCTAAAATGGCGATACATAATTCTATATTTGTACCGACTGTACTATACGGCAGCGAGACATGGACCTATCAAGAGAAGGGCAGGAGTAAAATTAACGCGATTGGCATGAAACCTCTGCGGGACAACACTGATTGACAAAGTCCGAAACGAGATAATCCTCCAAGAATGCGGTACAGGAGAGACACTAGTTGACATATGGGAAAAAAATCAGTTAAGATGGTTCGGACATCTTGAAAGAATGAAAGATGAACGACCTTCCAAACAGGTGTATAAAGGTAAAGTAAATGGCAGAATGCCCAGAGGTAGACCGCCGAAAGAATGGTTAGAATCTGTGAATGAGACATTAATCCGAAGAGAGATAAGAAGCCATAGAAACACGACAGCTTGCATGAAAAAATGCATGGACGTGAAGGAAGCTAGAGTAGTATGCCAGGACAGAAAAGTGTGGCGACAAATAGTTTGTAACAGAGTGACAATAGTGTGCATGACGCCTGCAACAAAGACCTTGGATACTAATGGGCCCAAGTGGGGAACCACACATAACAATTTTGTGAGGCTCTTCACTTGGGGCGACCGCTAGAGAGATTGATCAGCAACCTGGGTCGGAGCAGTGTTGCGGAACGAACGTGTCATTTAAATAAATAATACGAGAATTCTATATCAATCTAAAATATCTATACCTTACACCTATATACCTATCTACCTTATACCTATATACCCATCTACACACTACTATTTTCCAACCGAGCAAGTCACGCCTACCCCGAAAGGGAAATGGCTTAATGGTATAATGATAATAATAATCATAAAAAAAATAATAAAATAAAAAGCTCTAAGAAAGCATCCAGAGGCGACTGTTGTTGCCCCCAACGCTCGCGGCCGCTGTGTATGGATAACAGCGGTGGAATACGAACACCAAACTACACTATGTTCCTAATTTTATACCGACAACATCATCGCAGAAGATTCCAGACATCGCATTATATTAACTTATAACATCCTCATCTCATCAGTCACTTGACTTAGTCCGTGGCTATGATGAAAAACCGGGTTCACCCGAGAAGAAGATTGAAAAAAAAAACATAACAACTTGCTTGTCCATTGAAACTGAAGCTATATGTCATACACAAAACCAGATATGAGATGGGAGATTACCGATCTAATGGAATAAGAGATGGAATAAGAGAATATCAGAAAATGTGAAAAACATGCGCTGATAACTGCGCCCTCTTGGCGGATGCACCTAAGAGTTACTTTGAAGGTGCACGTTGCGTGTCGGTAAATGATGAAAGTTAGCAATTTCTGAAATGATTTACCTTTGAAGTTTCTGCTTCAGGAGTTACCATTAGCACTAACTGAAAAGTGCACAATTATTTACCACCAGAGTTCATTTTTTTTATTTATTATATTACCGTTGTCTTTTATTGAAAGTGCAGAATTAAGAGCCAAATTTTATTAATTAAGAACCAAATTTTATTATTTATTATGATGCTGGACAATTTTTGAAAATAAAAAAAGTTACATACCCAGCAAGTAGACCTATTAAATTGTTTATAAATACTCAAAAAATGAGTAAATGATTATACAATAAAAAAAATAATTTTATTTTGCTCAAATAATTAAATTAATAATCAGACAAAGGAAAAATAGTTTATTTTTTATTTATATTTTTTCCATTTGTTCAAAAATATACTAATATTAATGATTTCATAAACAAAACAAGATATGAAAAGGAGAGGACATGTTTGTAAATCCCCTAATAAAGAAAAATTAATTTTTATTTCGTGACTTTTTAAAGCGGGCTTTCTTTCCAAAATGAATCCTATTTTTGTGCTTGTCCAAATGTGTTCGGTTTTTATTCTTGCAGCTAAATTTTTTTCAGTTTCACTCAAACGAGTCAGTCGCTCAAAGAAGCCTGTTTAAGTTATAACTTTCTGTTAATCAAGTCTATTAATAAATATTATGAATTTACTGCACTATCAGTTGTGTAAATCAAAGTTTATAAATAAGTGATTTATTTAATGATAAAATTCATATGATTTCTCAATATTATATTTATTTTATATTCCAATATTAGGAAATAATGCTGTTATTAACAATTTGTTGCCGCAGTATACAATTTGTAAACTTTTTCACACATTTAAAGAGATAAGAAAAATGAAATAATTGAAAAAAAAACTTACAATATCTTAATTTACGAAATTTTTAAACAGTCGGTACCCGTAAAAAAATAGTTACCGGTACCGATAATAAGATTTTTGGGAAAGATTCAAATGATTTAGATTTTAGAATATTCGCTTAAAATTAATTTATCAAAATAAAAAATTATTTTTATTTCCCAGGAACCTGAAGAGAATATTTGCATTATCTTGAAATCTTTTCAAATCTTTTAAAATGTTTTCTTCAAATTAATTTTTAAAAATGAAAAAATTATTGTACATTTTCTTACGAAACTTAAGAAATTTTATTTATCCACTTCAAATCTGTTAGAATTTTTAAAAAGCTTTCTTTTTTTTAAATCTTGAAAAATCTATGTTATATGAAATTTCTTTTTAAATCTCAGCCAAGAACAAACTGAAAACAGCCACTAAAAGTCATATTCAACAGAATGCGAACAGTCAGGTTTTCGACAACAATGTATGCGAAATTTTGCGATACAACTTTTGAGAAAAAGGCTATCTTGTTTCTAGTTTTAAAGTATATAAATTAAAAGATTTCCAGAAAATTAAAACAAAATGTAGATTTTTAACGATTTCGTACAACAAATTTAGAAACTTTTTAATAATTTTGAAAGGTTTCAAGAGAATGAAAGAATATTCTTAAGATTCATGTGAAAATTTGAAAAGATTTTTAAACATTTCACAAGATTTCTGAAAATTCCGAGAAAAAATCAAGAATATCTTGAGGAAATTTTTTTACTTTTTGAAGATTTTTAAAATTTAAAGAAAAATTCGGGTTCCTTTTAAATGACATTTATAGAAATGTTTGAAGTGTTGAAGTGATTAAAAATATTTTGAAACTTGAAAGGATTTCCAAATATTTATATAATATTTTTAAAAAAGAACGAATTTTAAAGAAATAGTTAAATTAAAAAAAAAGAAAAAAAAATTTTACTAAGAAGATAATTTTTTAACCAATAAAAAATCAAAAAGAATAGTTGAATCTCCAACCAAAAACAACGAATTTTCACAAAATAGTTACATGTTCAATCAAAAAGATGAATTTCTAACCTTGAAAATTAATTTTCTACCAAAAAACAACAAATTTTAAAAATATTTAATTAATCATAATTAATAAAAAAGAAATAAATTAATAATATAGATTAATATTCAAACAATAAAAACTATATTCTATATAAATAGAATAGTTGAACTTTCAAACCAAAAACAACGAATATTCGAAAAATAGTTAAATTTTCAATCAAAAATATGAACTTTTAACCTTCAAAATTAATTTTCTTCCAAAAAACAACAAATTTGAACAAAAATATATCTGAATTTTTAAAAAATACTCAAATTTTCAATTTAAAAAAATGAATTGCTTAATGAATTGCTAAGACCATAACATATTCTTGTTGGGAATAAGACGCTCTACAAAAAACGTCTCTTATGATTTTTTTTATAAATTTACTCCTTCAAAAGTTATTTAAGGTTAAAGTTGAACACATAATAAACTTATCGTTTTTTTCTTAATTTTTGGCAAAAATTTGAAATTTATCACTGATTATCGTAATAGTTTTTTCGGAAATTTTATAGTTTAAAATTTTCTCTAAAAAAACAATAATCTAACTCAAATCATCACATTATAAAGCTTAACATTGTTTGAAAATTTGTCTTTTATTGTTCTTACCGAGAAAACGTACAATTTTTCAAAGACCTTGCGGTAGTAAATGATGTAGCAGGACGCGGTATTGCATTAATTGATGAATACAATAACTGCTTAACAAAAAACGAGGACCAACTTCAATATCTTCTACAAGTTGTGCAAGAAAATCATCGACAATTTCCATATTGTAACAAGAAAACATTAAAAATTAATATTAATATTAAGAGCTCTGCTTTTAACGTGCGTCTTTTTACACCTTTCCGGAAGTTTTTATGTGGGAGTTTTAAAAAAAATAGTCGATTTTTTTAACCAGCCTAATATATATAGTTAAACTGTAGTTAAACTAATTTTTAATCCGGGAAACTTTCAAATGAAACTTTTCATTGATAAATTATATTTAATATAAACTTAAAAAATATTTTCAAATATTTCAAAGTTTAAAAGATTTTAAGATTAAAATTATTCAAAAGATTCAAAAATATGTAATTTTAAACTTGAAAAGATTTCAAAAAACTTGAAACAAAATGTATATTTCTAAAGATTTCAAACAAATTTAGAAACTTTTTCAGAATTTTGAATGGTTTCAAGAGAATATTCTTAAGATTCATATGAAAATTTGAAAGGACCGAATCCATTTTAAATCAGGCAGGTTCTACACTTGAAGTCGCAGAATCTCTCGAAGACAAAATATGTTGTTTCTTAGACGAAATTAGGCGATACGTATTTTTACGATTTGTCAAACAAATATTTTCTACGAAGTTATGCATATTTGAATTTTTTGCTTTGTTTAAAAAAAACAATTTTTTGTTAAATTTGTACTATCATAAGGAAAATACCTTGTTAGTTTCATACGGGCTAAATAACTTTTGTGGCCAGGAGATTTTTTTTAATAAAATTGAATTTTCGCATTTTTGTTCCAAACAACAACAGATACGAAAAAATGTTAAGAAAATAATTTTAACAGTTAAAAAAGTTCCTCTACTCATTTATGATATCTTGTACCATTGCCGAGAAGAAAAAAATTAGGTAAATTAAATAAAAAAGATTAATTTTCTACTTGAAAAGACAAATTTTCAATTAAAATGATGAATCTTTGACCAAAAAAATGACTTTTTAACAAAGTGATTTAACTTTTAGCCAAGCAGGCTAATTTTCAACCAAAAAAGTGGAATCCTGAATTTTTTTATTTTTAATTAATTTAAAAAATAATTTAATTTTCCTTCATCCTTTGTCAGTTTTAAAACATTTGTTCAAAACGTTAAGAACATAATATTGTTGTCGAACAGAATATTGTTGTCTTTATTATGAAAAAATCATTTACAATTTTAAGTTTCTCTTTTAGAAATAAACTTTTAGAATTAAAATTCCTCATTTGGAAATTGCGATTTTTCACCTTTTTAATCATGGACAGATATAAACAATACGATTTTTTAAGAAGAGAAAACTATCCTAAGTTTATTTAAATCATACCTTATCTAATATCATCAATCTAATATGATAATCTCATACCATTTTTAACTGTTCAAACTATTTTCTTATAATTTTTTCGTATCTGTTGTTGTTTGCAACAGAAATGCGAAAATTCGATTTTATGAAAAAAAATTCTCCTGTACACAAAAGTTATTCGGCCCGCATAAAACTCACAAGGTATTTTCCTTATAATAGTATAAATTAATAAAAAAAATTGGCAAGAAATATAAGTGTGGTTTTTTTGTTGAGAAAATCGCCTTTTAATATTTTAAGAAAAACTGCCGCCTTTTTTTCAGAAGATTTCTATAAATTCCGAGAAAAAATGCGGAATAAGTTGCAAGAATAGTCCATTTTTCAACCAAACAACGTGTTGTCAAAAAAATAATTGAATTTTCAATCAAAAAGATAAATTTTTGATTTAGAAGATTAATTTTCTGCCAAAAAATAAAGAATTTGAAAAAAATATGGTTAACTTTGCAATAAAAAAAAATGAATTTTTAACCAAGTAATTAAATTTTCGATACATTTTTGATTTTCTATAATTTTACACTGTGATTTACTAAAATAATTTATAAGACTCTTTTTCGGGATTCTTCAGTTGTATCATTTATTGAAATGTTTAAAAATATTTTTCAATTTTGTTTAAAAATTATTGTTTTTAAAGAAAAAGACATTAAAAAGTTTTCCCGGAATCTTGAGAAAAAAATTTTATTTTCTTGAAATCTTTCAAAATTCTTAAAAAGAATCCAAAATTTCCTTTCCAAAATTTCGAAAATGTACATTTTCTTTTAATTCTTTTTAATTTTCTCAATATTAAAATTATTTTTTAAAGTTTCAAAACTACGTTTTGAATGCATTCAATTTTTTTCTGATTTTTTTAAATTGTGCAAAATTTTAAAAATTGCCTTTGAATCTTCCAGAATCTTTTTTGACAATTTTTTAAAAGTTTTAAAATGTTTTTGAATATTCGGTTAAAATTAATTTTTCAAAATTAAAAATTATTTTTAATTTTCCAGGAACCTTAAGAAAATGTATTATCTTTTAATCTTTTTAAATATTCTCTTCAAATTAATTTTTAAAAATTATCGTACATTTTCTTAAGAAACTTAAGAAAATTTTTTTATCCTCTTCAAATCTTTCAAAATTCTTCAAAAGCATTTTCTTTCGAAATCTCAAAAATCCATATTTTGGTTCAACATTTTTTTAAATCGCAGGAACGAACAAATTGAAAACATCCACTAAAAGTCATATCACACAGAATGCAATCAGTCAGGATTTCGAACAAAAAATGTAGAAACTTTCCAAGAATTTAAAAATTTAAAAAGATTTAAAAAGATTTAAAAACATTTCAAAAGATTTCTAGAAATTCCGAGAAAAAATCCAAAATATTTTAAGGCAATTTTTTTAATTTTTAAAGATTTTTCAAATTTTTAAGAAAAATTCGGGTCAGTTAAAATGATATTTAGAAATTTTAGACGTGTTAAAGTGATTACAAATATTTTAAAACTTGAAAAGATTTTCTAATATTTATAAAATATTTATATATATAAAAAAACGAATTTTCATGAAACAGTTACATTTTCTATAAAAAAAAATGAATTTTACACTAAGAAGATTTATTTGAAACCAATAAAAAAACATAATAGAAAATGAGTTAAATTTTTAACCGAAAAAAACGAATTTTCAAAAAATAGTTCAATTTTCAATCAAGAAGATTAATTTTTAACCTTCAAAATTAATTTTCTACCAAAAAACAACGAATTTGAAATGAAATATATATAAATTTTCAACAACAAAGAATTTAACCAAACAGTTAAATTTTAAACCAAAAAACAATGAATTTTCAAAAAATAGTTACACTTTCAATCAAAAAGATGATGTTTAACCTAGGATATTAATTTTCTACCAAAAAACAACATATTTGAAAAAATATACTTAAATTTCCAAACAAGAAGATTTATTTTCTACCAAAAAACAACGAATTAAAAAAATATATGGTTAAATTTCAAAGAAGAAAAAAACTAATTTTCAATATAAATGTTTAATTTCCACCATTTTTCGCGGCGGTGTATCAAAACAATTATTATGAATTTGACTAATAGTTTTTGAAATCAATCTTTGAATGAAAAAAAAAAAAAAAATTTCCAGGTCATTCAGGTTTTGTATAAAATGAATAATAAATAACTTATTCAGTTATAATTAGCCTTTCGACCGAACTATGCTTCAATAAATTTTGCCAATTTCAACAAACAATGTTTTTTTTTGTTCAGGAAAATGAAATTTTTTTTTTAAGATATTACGATTCCCGCGAAACCTTAAAATTATTTTTCTGAAAAATTATATCTAAAATAAACTTAAAGAAGATTTTAAAAAATTCCAAAGTTTAAAAGATTTTAAAACAAAATTTCGCAATTTTGCAGTTGCAAAATTAAAGAAAAACAATTGAGTAACTTTAAGAGACAGTTAAAAGTGTTGAACAGATTCAAAAATAATTTTAAACTTGAAAACATTTTTAAAAAATGCAAACAAAATGTCGATTTTTAAAGATGTGGAACAAAAAGTTTAAAAACTTAAGAATCTTGAATGGTTGCAAGAGAATATTCTTAAGAATCATAGGAAAATTTGAAAGGATTTTTTTTTTATCAAAAATTAATTTTTAGAACAAATTTATAAAGATTTTAACGAATTAAAAAAAAAATGGTTACATTTTCAATCGAAAAGATAATATTTTAACCAAGTAGTTAAATTTTCGATACGAAAGATAAATTTTCAAACAAGATTTATTTTTTACCAAAAAACAACTAATTAAGAAAAAATGTTACATTTTCAACAAAAAAATAAACAACTAATTTTCAATAACATTTTTTTATTTTCCACCATTTTTCACCATGCTATACTAAAATAATTATTAAGACTCTTTTTCGGGATTCTTGATTTGTCTCATTTTTTGAAATGTTTAAAAAATTTTTTTAATATTTTTGAATTTTCTTTTAAAATTATTTTTCAAAATAAAAAAAAAAGCATTGAAAGCTTTCCCAGGAATCTTAAGAAAAAAATTTTATTTTCTTGTAACCCTTCCAAATTCTTGAAAAGGTTCCAGAACTTTATTTCAAAATCTTCAAAAATCTATATTTTCTTTTAAATCTTCTCAATATTTAAATTATTTTTTAACAGTTACAAAACTATGTTTTAAGTAAATTCGAATTTTTCCTGTATTTTTTTTTTAATTATGCAAAATGGTAAAAATTGCCTTAAAATCTTCCAGATTCTTTTATGACAATTTTTTAATCAAAGCGCCTCAATGCACCTAGCCAGTTTACGAACTAAAATAGATGATAGACGCGAAATTACCCACTCTGATCTTCTCTACCGACATTATCAAACTGGAAAAATGCCGCCCTGCTTGACCACTCAAGTAGGAGCGTCTATCGTTTATTTGTTCGTAAACTGGCTAGGTGCATAGGGGGCGCTTTGATTTTAGTTCGTAAAAGCTTAGGTGCACAGGGGGCGCTGCGGAAAATCACTCGAAATTGAATGTATGAGATCGGCGACAGTGTTGCCAGACGTGCGGTACTTATCGTACATGTACGGTAATTTTGAGTAATGTACGACTTACGATTACCGTACAACAAAGTACGATAATTGTACGGAAATTTCGATCGCGTACGATCTTATTTTTTTATGATGAATTTAGTGGTGGGGCTTGTACAATACCTCGCACGACTCGCAAGCACGAATAAGGTAAACGTCCCAGTAATCGTTACCATAAGAGATTTCATTGTTTTGGTAGGATTAGTTAAAAAATGATTGGTACTGATTGAAGCATTAAACATCCTAGAATATTATAAAAATTGTTTTCACATTATATTTAATATTACTTCTTATTTATAAACAATTAAAAGTAAAAAAGCACCGATGTCCCAGTTATCGTCATTTCCAAATCTGCCATGTACTAGTAATCGTGAGTCGTTGTCCCAATCTTCGTGAAAAAGGTTAAGTTTTAATGAAGTCAGTTTTTAGCGATTTGGAGGTGTATTTCAAGTGTATTTTTGTATTTTAAGTATGCTTTAATGAAATGAAAGATGTATTGTTAGTTTTATATTTATTGAGAGATTGAGACCGAGATGAAACCCGTCGAAACATGACCTCAAAATCGAATCTTCTGATAGTTCCATTACGTCTGATGGACATTATAATAATTAATTAATTAAATCGAAGTAAATATTTATTACAATTTTTGTCACGATAAGTGATAACTACAATCGTTTAATAATTTATTAAACGATAAAACTTCCATATGATTAAAGATATCTATGTCAAGAATCACATTTGTACTAAGGGTACTAAGTAAATCATATTAAAAAATGAACACGTAATTTGTTAACACATAAATGATTACAAATATTGAGAATGCTACTGTAATCTTAACAT
>CAKNYM010004647.1:0-15118 GCA_932195095.1 Andricus curvator | reverse complement strand
GGATGGATGGATGGATGGATGGATGGATGGATGGATGGATGGATGGATGGATAGATAGATACATAGATAGATAGACAGGGAGAAGACAGACAGAAAGACAGACTGTCCGACACATTTTCGTGGCACCCTACATTTTTCTTATATCGTGAAACATAAACATAAAAAGTTTATTTTCTTGGGAACGGGGAAATATTATAGATGAGTGAGCCCCGTCAGGGGCTCATTTTTGTTTTTTGAAAACTTTGTTCAAATCTTAAAAAAATTTTAATAAATTCATCCTGTGCTCTTTTGAAAATTAAAAAAAAAATTTAGATAGCTTTCAAGCAAATTTGAAAAAAATCACCATTTCAACTACAAGTTGTTTTTTCGTTATACTAGTAAATAATTAAAAATTATGATATTTATAATTTAATTTTATATATTCGCAATCACCGTGTTATGGGCCTGTAACGCTCCCTAGAAAGTGAGCGTTACAAAGATTGCTGAACTACTATTATTAGTTCCGAACGCGGCCAAACTGAAATGTTAAGAGTAATCTAATATTTCTGTAGACATATATTTTTAAAGTATACATTTGTACAGGCTTTGTAAAGGAACGCTCCTTTGCCAATCATCTCGTGTTTCCTGACCATTTTTAGGAAAGGCTCTCTGCCATTTGCAACGATGCAAGCTGTAGTCAGATGAATTCGGTTATGAAGACATTGGAGATTCAGAAGTCCGCGTCCGTCTTGACGGCGCACAGTGGGCTAAAGTGAAAAAGTTCGTGACAAAATCGTAGAACTTTTGATAGGAATGAGCTAGAGGGATAAATTTTTTTTGAATTTACAGATAAATAACTATAGAATAGAGGAAAAATACGGAAAAGCTGACAGAATATATTTTTGACTTTGAAAATGTAGGTTAAATTTGACATTTTTTGACAAAAAGTTGTGTCATTTGACACGATGGGCGCTGAAACATTATGCTTAACATGCTACATATATTTTTTTTATATATTTTGACATGACGAATCCGAATCCGGCCTTTAAATCAGCCTAGGACCTTTTGTTCTTGAGAAAAATGCAATTGAATGATCTACTTTAAACCTTCATGGATTGAATGATTTTCACTAATGTAAATTTGACTATTTGTCGTATTAAAGGGGTTTTCGGGTCGCTGATTTCGAATCTAAAGTCAAAATGTCAAAATTCAAAATGGCGGATCCAATATGGCGGACCAGAATTGTAAGACCGAGCTGATATTACTGAAAATTACTGTACTGGGGGTTTTCGGATCGCTGATTACGAATCTAAAGTCAAAATGTCAAAATTCAAAATGGCGGATCCAATATGGAGGACAAAAATTGTAAGACCGAGCTTATATGACTGAAAATTACTGTACTAGGGGTTTTCGGATCGCTGATTTCGAATCTAAAGTCAAAATGGCAAAATTCAAAATGGCGGACAAAAATTGTAAGACCGAGCTGATATGACTGAAAATTACTGTACTAGGGTTTTCGGGTCGCTTATTTCGAATCTAAAGTTAAAATGTCAAAATTCAAAATGGCGGATCCAATATGGCGGACCAAAATTGTAAGACCAAGCTGATATAACCAAGAATTACTGTACGGGGGGTTTTGGGGTCGCTGATTTCGAATCTTAAGTCAAAATGTCAACATCCAAAAATCCAATATGGCGGAATGTCAGTGTAATAACATAATCGATTTTATTAAAAATCGCTACTTGGGGTTTTTTTTATGTACTCGATTTCAAATCTAAAGTGAAAATCAAATCTGTTACATTTCTGCAAGTTTGGTCCGCCGTATTGGATCCGCCATTACAATTTTTTGAATGTTGACTCTAGATTTGAAGTCGGCTGCATGAAACTCACACGAGTAGCGATTTTTAATCAAATCGGTTGTTATTACATGGACATTGCGCCATATTGGATCCTCGTTTTTGAATGTTGACATTTTGACTTGGGGTTTGAAATCAGCGACCCGAAAACCCCCCGTACAGTAATTTTTGGTCCTATCATCTAGATCATTCATATCCAAAGTTCTACGATTTTGTCACGAACTTTCTCACTTTAGCCCACTGTGCGGCGTGAGATGTATAATCGCGGAACGGACGAATTGATATGCAAGCTCTTATGTATATGCATGATCTTGCGTGTGGCGCTATCAAGGGCCGTTAGTTCGTTCTTCGTACATTGAACCACCCCAAATGAGTAGAGTAGAAACGGAACGGCAACCATGTTAGTCGCAGATACCATGTTCAACACCGACTTTGAAGATTAAATATGATGAAGAAGATGCTTGTATTTGCTTCGAAGAGACTCCTTCACAAGCTCAGGGTCATTGGGCACTCTGAAGTCTACTTTTACCAGAAGCATAGATCTTCAGATGATCCATATAAAATGCATAAGTGACCTTATGCTCGCGATGATTAGTGTCGCCGCAGAGGTATCCAGGAGAATTTCGCAGTGCGAGACATAGAGGCAGAAGTGTGATGCAAAAAAGCAGAGGGCTCATGGTATCGTATCGCCCTGAAAGACTCCACTTTGGAAGGTGACGTTGTTCATTGTCACCCAATAATTTTCAGATGAGATAGTAAATCTAGTTATCCAGAGGGCATCAATCTTTCTATGCATCTCGCTGCGTGTGGATGAACCTTCAATCTTTCCAATAAACAGAAGATAAGTCTATGAGAGGTTGAATCGAAAGCTTTCCGTTAGTCCATCCAGGCCATTGACAGGACGCGCTGGTAGGCTGCTGCGGCTTTGCAAACACACCTGTTAATTAGCAGGTACGCTCGGCAGCCTGCTGCACCTTTTTTCGAACCACGTTGTTCGAACACCTCTCTCCACACAGGCACAATTCTTCGACCAATGCTGTCGTTTAGGGCAGTTGTAAATATCTTATACAACGTGTTCAAACAAGTTATTGGCCTGTTATTCTCTGGATTTGACAAGTTGCCTTTTTCGGTAGGAGTATAGTACGTCCTTACACCAACCACTGTGGAATGGGCTCTTCGACTGTAAATATGAGGTGAACATGCGAGCCAGATGGCCTTCGTGCCCATAAGTGCTTTTTTCACCGCTTCGGAAGTGACTGATGGATATTCCTCCTCAGATGTTATGACGTCGCAAAACTCCTTGAAGCGGATGATATTATTGAGTACTTTCTTTCAAGTTCAGTGTCTTCGGGATCTTGTATACCTCTGTCCAAAAAGTCTGTAGCTCCTTGGGCTTGGGTGGATTTTTGACAGAAAGAGGGAGATTGCTGAAGAGGCGCACTGGGTCAGCGAGAACCTGTTGATTCTCTGTGAGCCATCTCTCCCTCTTCTGTATTATCCTCCTTGCGTCAGATAACACCCGTATCTTGTCAGCAATATGCTGCTTGATTGTCAGCAGCCTTGACTTGTTCACTGTGTGCTGGTAGATCCTCAGTTCTTGGGCGAACTTTTGAACCCTTTCCGTGAAACGTCTACCAGATGTTATGTACTCAATCGCACAATGAACACGGGACGCATTCTGTCTTGCCCATCCAATCTTCTTGTGCAGTTGATCAATCGTCGGTTTTAGCCTTCGATTTGAATCAATCAAAGCTTTCACAGCACTATAAACTGAACAATTGATGGTACAGAGGTCGTGCTCTTCCGACATATCCTCACGAAGGGAAGTATTCATTGTAGCCAGGTCTTGGGGCTCAGGAGAAACCTGGATGTTAATGCTCCTTCTTGTCCTGAAATCGCGATCATCTCTCAGGACGTGCCTGCTTTCCGCGGTGGGTCTTAATATCGCTTCCTTCTTTTCGTCTGCGGCTTGTTCAGCATTGTAGCAGTCTAGCAAGTCATCTTTGAGTTCATTCGTCCACTCAATTGGGGCACTTCGCTGGTTCGTCGTAGTGTTTCCATCTGAATTATTTTTAGCACCCCAAACTCTAGAGTGATCGGCACTGCTTGCCGACCCATTGTCGCGTGATCTGCGCGTTTGTGCGCGTCATTGCTAATCCCAAGAGCAGCTAGGGAATGGGGTCGTCCGTCTTTGTAGAGCCCCGCAAGCAAGGATAAGGGCTGAGATGTCGCCCGGTATCCCACTGCCACCGTTCATGATATCTCACCCAGGTGCCATTCAGTTTTCGGGACGGTTGTTACGCCTCCGCTTAGGGGTTATTCCTTCGGGCCCATCTCTGGACGATTGTCCGTAACTGCTTATTAATTATTGTAACCATATTCAGCAGAAACCCTTGGTACGGCGACCCTCTATCCGCAACCTGATGACGCGTTCGGTTTAATGTTTACAAGGACGACTTGAGAAACAATGGCCTTCAGCCAGGATTTGATAACTCGTTCTGCAAGCATTGATCTCTCAGTAAAGACATGTCTAATACTCCTTTTGATGCAATCTACTATTTTCTTTAAGTTACATTTTCGTCGACTATGACTTCTTTTAAATGCAAAAAGTTAAATTCGTCTGGGGCTAATTTTTGTTTCTTGAAAAATTAGTTTAATCTTAAAAAAATTTGAATGACTTTATCCTGTGCTCTATTTTTATTTATTTTTTTAATTTAGATAGATTTTGAGCAAATTAAAAAAAGGTTACAATTTTAACTATAATTTGCATTTTTTATTATAATAATAAATAATGGAAATTTATGAAGATTCAGAAATTAATTTTATTCTTCTTTCAGTTATATTTCCAAAGACTATGACGTCCTTCTAATTTTTAACTATTATTGCAATCTTAGACAATTGAAAATATGAATTCATCCTCTACTAAGAATGTCTTTCCAATTACTATTATTGATATGTTGATTTGTAAGTTTACAAGAATTATTAATTATTTAAACAATTTTTGTAAACAAATCGAGAGTTTGACTATTTTTCAACCAATAGGTTTAACTTGTTCCCGGAAGCAACAAAGAATGTCTTTCCGATGACTCTTTTCTATGTTGCTTTGTAAATTTACAAGGATTATCAATTTATTTTTTAGTTTTACTATTTTTAAGAAAAAGGCACAATTTTTTCACGGAGTCAACTAAGAATGTCTTCTTGATGACTCTTTTCTATGTTGCTTTGTGAATTTCCAAGAATTATTAATAATTCAATTTTTTACATAATTATCTAAGAATATCTTTCTGATGACTTTTTTCCATAATGCTTTGCAAATTTCCAAGATTCATTAATTATTCAAACAATTTTCATAAACAAATTAGGAGTTCGGCCATTTTTCAATGAATAGGCTCAATTTGCTTACGGAATCAACAAAGAATGTATTTTCAATAACTTTTTCCTACCATACTTTTCAATATTACAATAATTATTAATTATCTAAACAATTTTCATAAATAAATGTAGAATTTGGCTATTTTTTAGCTTATATTAAAGCATAAATTCAGCTATAAACTTGTTAATGATAAGCACAACTTTCCTATCTGAACTATAATATTAAAATCAAAACCATCTGAACACTTTAAACAAATTTATTTTTGTAAGAAAATATATGCACTATATATTTAATGAGGATTAAAAACCCAATACAGATTTTAATAATGGTAAAAGCTTTCCTTCTCATTAATTACAGTCTTTTTTATTTGTTAATTGCTTCCAGTTCATCAATAATCTCTTTAGTAGAATGATATTGTGCTTTTTCAAGATTTTCTGGAATAATTTTTCCCCTGCATTATATTTTTCCGTAATTTTTACTGTCATCAAAACATTCAATCGAACGTATAACCCGTAATTTTTTATATCATTTACTACTTATTTCTATAAAAATTTGTACGCGCAGTCATGTTAGATTGTTTTTCCAAAGTTACATGCAAATATTTAGAGTCGCACAAGTATTTATTCGGCATCGTGAGATGGCACCCATGCAAAGCCGTGTAAAAATAAAACATATTAAAGTAAATATTAATTTCATGGTATTTTATTGAACTTAATTTCCAAATAAAATAATTGCATGTGAAAGAATTGGACGTGTGCCGAACGCGCGTATGAAGTTCTAGTATAATCGAAAAATCCTAAACGCTTATCTTGGTGGCGATGATAGATTTCATGTTCACTAGTGCCAATGATACACAAAATGCTGTTACACTCTTAGTCAATATATGAGTTGAAAATTAATGAGACGGGTCTGGCCAATATTTTGGGAGCTCAGCCAATTTTTCGGAACGACTAGACGCTGCCATAAAAATAATCATTAGACCAAATGTCATCATGTCCTATAGGTTTATCTAAAATTCATAAAACTTTACGAACAAAATACTACCTATAATAATAAGAGGAAATATATTAATATTATTCTGAAGTTTTAGTATCAATTACTAAAAAAGCCTGAAAGCTCACGTTTCATATTATTGATTCGAATCACGCATGTCCATCTACAAACGAGGGAATTATTTGGGGCTCCGTTCGCAATTTCAGGGAACGCATGTGAAATGATCCCTACGACGACGTGTAAGTCGTGGACCGTGATCTGAATGAATAATTGAAAGTTTAATAATAATAATATACGTTCCTTGAATTTGAAATTTTTTTAAATATTATGATTCAGATTTATTTCCTTCAACAATTTAATTCGAACATGCAGGTTAACAATTATTGAGAATTCTAGTTATCTTTTTTATCATCATATCAGCAGATAGCTGATCATAAGAAGAGACTTTTTACAATCTGTGAAAACAGAACTCAGTTGCACTGAGAGAAATGTTTGTTTAAACCAAACAGATTATTTCTTTGATATAGGTTCAAAGAAATGTTTGTTGGATTCAAAGAAATTTTTCGTTTGTCCTTATTTATTTGGTTCGAAGAAATTGTTGGTGAGTTTAAATAAATCTCTTGTTTAAATTAAGTTAAGTTCTTGTTTACACTGAATATGATATTTTAGATCAATTATAGATAATTCATAATCATGAGTTCAGTGTCTTTATTTAATTTTTTTTTTAAATTAGGATCGAAAAGAAATCTATTTTATCATGAATAATTTTATGCAAAATGTGCATGAAAAAGATTCAGAAATAAAAAAAAAGACTTCCAAACTACCTCACTTTTTGGCTCATTCGAGATAAAAACAACCAAATGAAAAAAGAGGGAGAAAAAGAGAAAAAGGCAATCAAAAACGAACATCTCACTTTTTCTTTTCTCCTTTTTTATGCAACTAGGGAACCAACATGTTTCAGGGTCAATTTAGACCCCCTCATCAGGGATAATTCATAGGAAAACTACAAGGTCTTATTAATAGATTCTTATGCTAATTGAAAAAGGCAAACATAATACATGCAATTAAAAATTAAAACTTATATATTTAAAAGTTTGTCATAAGGACAACCGCAGGATTTCGCCGGGAGCGGGTGCTTATCTGAAAAATTGCAGACAGATGATAAGTCTATGGGAGGTTAAATCGAAAGCTTTCCGGTAATCAATCCAGGCCATCGATAGGTAAAGCTGATAGGATGCTGCGTCTTTACAGACACATCTATCAATGAGCAGGTTCTCCCGACATCCTGCTACGCCTTTCTTTCAGCCGCGTTGTTCGTACATCTCTCGCCACACAGGTCCAATTGTCCGAACAATCCCATCATTTAGGATGGCTGTGAAGATCTTATACAGTGTGTTCAGACAAGTTATTGGCCTGTAATTCTTAGGGTCGGCTAAGTACCCGTCTTCGGCAGAAGCACTATACGCCCTTCCACCAACCACTCCGGAATAGGCTCTTCCGACTTTAGATATGAGGTGAAAATGCGAGCCAGATGCTGGTGAGTTGAAGGAAACTTCTTCCACCAGAATGTCTTGATACCATCTGGTCCCGGAGCGGAATAGTTCTTCATGCCTCTTAATACGTTTTTAATCTCCTCGGTAGTGATAGTTGGGCATTCCTCCTAAGCTGTTATGAGGGCATTGCACAGCTCCTTGAAGCTATTTATGTTCTTCGAGCCTTCTTCAAGTGGATGTTGGACTTCCTAGACTTCTCTCCAAAATGCTTCAACCTACTCTTGTTTGGGCGGAAGGTCGACAGTAACTGGGGGGTCTTGGAAGAGTCGAGATGGGTCAGACAAAAACTGTTGATTTTCTCTGACCCACCTCTCTCTCCGCTCTAGATTTCTCTTAGCGTTAGATAGTACTCGTATTCTGTCAACAATATGCTGCCTGATGGTCAGTAGCTTTGACTTGTTGATTGTGTGATGACGGATCCGCAGTTCGCGCGCGAACTGTCGAACCTTGGCAGTAAAAGTCCTGCCAGATGTTATGTAGTCAAACACACACTGAATGCGGCACGCGTACTGCCTTGCCCAGCCTATTTTTGTGCTGAGTTTATGCATTCGTCTTTTGGATTTATGATCAACCGTTGCTTTTGTTTTACGGTTTGCATTTGCCAAAGCTCTCGCTGCATTATACACACTACAATTGACAGTCCAGAGGTCGGATTCTTCGGAAAAATCACCACGAAGCTCGTCACCCAGTTCAGCCAGATCTTTGGGCTTGAGAGAAATTTGAATGTTGATGTTTCTCCGGGTCCTGAAGCATCGCTCTTCCTCTATTGGATGCCTGCTCGCGGTTGTTCTCAGTGTCGCCTCTCTTTCTCTGTTGCCGGCTTGTTTTGGCTGCAGTTGAGTAGGCGCTCCGCTTATGTAACCCCTTTTCCGGAGTTCCTCGGCACGGTTTCGCAGACGTTAATGCGAAAAATGCGAGAGCTTTGGATGTTTCTCGCACCACAGAGTATGCAGTCGCGCCATGTAACCTTTTCGTTCAGGGGTCATACGGGTATCACAGCACTCCAGCAGGTCGGCATTGTTGTCCGACCCATTGTCGGGAACCCTGCGCGGTCGATTGTTTTGAACCGCACTTACTACAAATATGTTTGGTGTTGCCATTGTTGTTCCCACGAGCAGCTACGAGAAAGGGTTCGTCCATCCTTGTAGAGCCCAGAATGCAAGGATAAGGCTGCATACTCTGAGAGTTCGCCCGGTATCCCAGAGTCACCGTTTGAGACACCTCACCCAGGTGTCATTCAGCTTTCGGCACGGTTGTCACGCCTCCGCTTGGGGGTTATTTCTTTGGGACCATCCCTGGACAATCGTCCGCGACTGCTTATTAATTATTGTAACCATATTCAGCAGAAACTCTTGGTACAGGGACCCTCTATCCGCAACCCGAGGACGCGTTCGGTGGGTTTGTCATAGGCCCTTCGGTTTGATTTCCAAGGAATCAAAACCGAAACCGAATATATATATATATATATATATATATATATATATATATATATATATATCACATACATATACACGTGAGAACAACAAGACCGACGACCCTAGAGTTGGGGGAGCCAAACAAGACGGAGTCAATGGGATTGACCGGCGGTATCTCATTGCTTTTAAGTGGACGGATCGACTCAGGGACGACCTGCTGGAGGGCTATGATACCAGTATGACCCCTGAACGAAAAGGTTACATTTCGCGATTGCATGCTCTGTGGTGCGAGAAACACCCAGAGCTCTCGCCTTTTTCGCATAAGCGTCTGCGAAACCGTGCCAAGGAACTCCGGGAAAGGGGTTATATAAGTGGAGCGCTTACTCAACCGCAGCCAGAACAAGCCGGCAACAGAGAAAGAGAGGCGACACTGAGACCAACCGCGAACAGGAATCCAATAGAGGAAGAACGATGCTTCAAGACCCGGAGAAACATCAACATTCAGGTTTCTCCCAAGCCCAAAGATCTGACTGAACTGGACGATGAGCTTCGTGGAGATTTATCCGAAGAATCCGACCTCTGGACTATGAATTGTGGTGTGTACAATGCAGCGAGAACTTTGGCAGATGCAAACCGTAAAACAAAACAAACGAATTACTAAGAATTACAGGCCAATAACTGGTCTGAACTCACTGTATAAGATCTTCACAGCTATACTAAATGATAGGATTTTTCGGACCATTGGACCTGTGTGGCGAGAGATGTATGAACAACGCGGCTCAAAGAAAGGCGTGACAGGATTTCGGGAGAACCTACTCATCGATAGATGTGTTTGTGAAGACGCAGCATCCTATCAGCGATTCCTATCGATGGCCTGGATTAAGTACCAGAAAGCTTTCGATTCAACCTCCCATAGACTTGTCATCTGTCTGTTGGAAAACCTAATGGTACATCCACACATCGTGAGTTGCATAGAGAGATTAATGCCGTTTTGGAAAACCAAATTTACTATCTCATCTGGAAAACATCGCCCTCTCCTCTTTTGCCTCACATTATTGCCACTATCTCTCGCACTTCGCCATTCCGAAGGATACCTCTGAGGCAAACCTGAAGATCGAAAGCATAAGGTCACTCATGTATTGTACATGGATGATCTTAAGATCTATGCTAGAAATCAAGAGAAACTACATCTAGCTCTAGACATTGTCAAAAAGTACACTCAAGAGATGGGAAAGGAGTTCGGGTTAGAGAAATGCGCCAAAGTTTATTTGAAGAAATGAGAACTTAATGGCATTGCCGAAGACCTTGAGCTCGTCGACAGAAGCGCTATACGACACCTTAGCGCTGGAGAGACCTATACATACCTGGGCGTGCCACAGAGCCGCATTCAGGACGTGACATCTATAAAGGATAATCTCCGAAGCAGATACAAACGTCTCATCCGGCAGATTTGGTCTTCCGAACTGTCGGCGAGGAACAAAGTATCTGCAACGAACATGCTTGCCGTCCCTTAAGTCTTCTGTTCCGCGACTTAACATCTCACGCCGTCAAGGTGGTCGCGGAATACTGAATTTTGAATGTCTTCACAAGAGGATTATTCGGGGTACAGCACATATAGTCGCAAATGGACAAGACCCTCTTCTTAAAATGTTGAGGAAACACGAAGTGGGCAAATCAGGACTTTAATATCAGGGGTGAGCAAAATGCATCAAATCTTATCCATCTTGAATACTCATTCCTGAAGGCCCGGATTAAGAAAGCACAGAAGAAAAACTTCCGCGAACAGCTCCTCGATAAGAGGAAGCACGGCATCTTCCACAGAACTGTGGAAGATCATTCGATGTCGTATGAGCTAACTTTTACTTTCCTTAAACCACCCGGATTGAAGTCGAGCACGGAGGATTTCATTTTGGCATGACAAGACGGTGTCATTTCCACTCTAGCATGCCGTCGCCACATTTTGAGCCAAGACATTCCCGATGATAGCTGCAGAGCGTGTCATGCATACCCCGAGCATCCACAGGCACAATGCTGCACTAAGAGTGCTTTATTACCAACTGTGTCACTCTTACGGCATTAGCTTAAATACTGCTCCGCTAAACGCTCATAGGGAAATAGTGTCAATTGTCGACAATGAGAAGTGCCGCATATACTGGAACTTCATATTTTCGACAATTGTTTCTGTTGCGCACTCGAGGCCTGACATAGTTCTCCTTGACTTCGAGAAACGAACCATGTTCTTTATCGAATTTTCGGCACCAGGTGACAAAAACGTCACGGCCAAGGAGAAAGAAAAGAAAGAGAGGTATACAGATCTTATAAGGGAGTTGCGACGGCTATACTCGGAATATTCTGTTTAGCTAATCGTCTTAATCATCGGCACGCTTAGAGGTGCCAAGGTTTCACTGGGTAATAGCCTGAAAAGCATCCCTGTGTGCCAAAAAAATGCTGTGACACATGCGGGGAAAATGCAAAAGACGGTCGGCCTTGGGTCGCTCCGTGTCCTCAGGGTACACGAGACTTTTTCCGGATCGTCGTATTGAATTCGTAGCAAACTGTAGCCACCTATGTCACGGTCGTGAGACGTGCTTACTGCTGAAATTTTACCGCCATTTTGTTGGGAGCGGGTGCAATTTTTCAGATTAGCACCCGCTCCCAGCGAAATCGTGCGGTTGTCCTTATGACAAACTTTCAACTATATATATAAGTGTGATTTACCGCGGTTTTACTGGGAGCCGATGTCATTTTTTAAATGGCAGTTGCTCTCAGTGGAACCCTGCGGTGGTTGTTTAACCTTTTTTTTAAATTATATATATATATATATATATATATATATATATAATTTTTAATTTTTAATTGCAGGTATTATGTTTGATGTTTTCAATTAGCATAAGAATCTACTAATCAGACCTTGTAGTTTTCCTATAAATAATCCCTGATGAGGGGGTCTAAATTGGCCCCGAAACATGTTGGTTCCCTAGTATAGCATAAAAACGACGGAGAAAGGAAAAAGTGAGATGTTGGTTTTTGGTTGACTTTTTCTCCCTCTTTTTTTCGTTTGGTTATTTTTTTTTCTCTGATGAGCCAAAAAGCTAGGTAGTTTGGAAGTCTGTTTTTTTTAAATTGGGGTTACTTTTCATACTCATTTTGCATAAAATTATTCATGATAAAATAGATTTCTTTTCGATCTTAATTTTAACAAAATTTTTAAGCTTTCGCTCGCTTATACTTCTCGCTGCATGATTGATGGCAGACTGATGTTATTTATAAATCGTTAATAAGTTCAGAACTTGATTGGTATAAATAACATCTACATTATATTGAATAAGAAGAAATTTCACTGTTAAATCAAAATACGTAATAGTAAACAATAATAATATATGAAGTATTCAAAATGTAGTAAATAATGATAATTAAAAAAATGAGTGGATGTGATTATGCAACAATAATTATTATACTCATTATTATTATTAACAAGAATTATAAATAAGCATTTAATTATTTCATCAATATAAAGATTTTTTTAATTTAATGATTATTTAATTAATTACGTTTTTCTGTACTATTGGTCATTATTAATATTAATATAATTATAATAAGACAAATTAAAAAGTAAATAGATGTTTACCTTCGAAACCTGTGAAAACATAATCTTAAATTAAGAGACTTTTTAAATATATGACATTGCATCATTATTTTTATTATTTTGTAAAAGTATATTTCATCAATTAGATTAGCATGAAAATAAAAACGAATTATTGAATAGCCATTTAATGTGTTTTAATACTCTATGGTTGGTTTCCTGTATTTGCCTGAAACGTGTCAGGCTTTCAGAAGAATAGCTATAAGTATTCTTCTGAATGTCTAAATAAACCAGGCACTTGGATGCCATGTATCGGCTGAATGCCTGAATCCTCTAAAGATTCTAACCATTCTTTAGGCGGTCTACCTCTGGGCATTCTGTCATTTACTTAACCGTTATACACTTGTTTGGTCAGTCGTTCATCTTTCATTCTTTTAACATGTCCGAACCATCTTAACTGATAATTAATTATAATGCTCCTTCGTGAACTTACAAACATAATAATTTTTTGATAGTAATTTTATCAGAGTTATCTAGAATATGCAGCCAGGCATTCGTCATCTTACACAGATCCCTAAATTGACATTCTACTAAAAGATGGTACACGAATTTTGTATTAAAAATATTCTCATAACAGTACATGTAATAACCATTAACATCCAAGCTGCAGGTTTTATTCTTGGTTATAAGTCTAGGCATGAACTTTTTCATTAATCTTAATTGCACTATAATTCTGATATAACCGAGTGGTGTTATTGACAGAGTTAAATGTTTCTGAGGTCCTTCTCGCAGGGTTAATTGAGGATAAAGTATTAGATCAGAGGACGAGCGGGCTGTCTGTAAATCCTATCTTTTTAAATATACATCTAAACAGACGGGACCAGTTTTATTTCTCTAGGGTTGATAAATCATCTTTTAATCTATCCAGTTCTCTCAATCTTAAACAAAATTTTTTCCGATATCGGTCGCCGGACATATTTAGAGTTTTCCCTATCCAATTGAGAATTGACCCAAAAACTCTAACTGCAAGTTGGGATACACCTATTTCTAATCTAATAGCATATCCAGCAGTATTTTGTGGAACATACAGGATTCTCTTATAAAAAGTGGTTTGGACTTTTTATGTAAAATCTAAATACCTGAAACTCCATATTATCACATATCACAATATTCTCTTAGAATAATGCTAGAAAGTTGCAGTTTTTCCTACAATTTTATACTTTTTATCCGCTTTTAAATTAGTGTGAGGTAATAATGGATGCGATTTAATAAAAAATAATTATTAAACAAATTATTATTGTTGATAACTGTATTATTTATTAATGCTAGATAGTTGCAGTTTTTTCTGAAATTTTTAACTTTTTTCACATTTGCATTAATTATTATCTCACTCTAAGTACAAAGTGGACAATAAGTTGGTATAATTTCAGAAAAAAAACTGCAAATATTTAGCAATACTATAGAAGAAGAAAGTTATAAACAATGTTGAATATTTCAGAAAAAAAAACTTTCCAGCATTATTCAAAGACAATATTATTAAAAAAAATACTAAATTGTTTGAACAATTATTTTTGTCAACTTGAATTAATTATTACCTCACTCTAATTGAAAAGTTGAAAATAATTTGAAAAATTCGGGAAACCCGCGACTTCCGAACTATATTTTAAGTGAAAATGCTTAAAAACAATTATAAATTGTTCAAATAATTTATATAAACATCTAATCATCAATAAAAAGTAGTATTTCATGTATTATGAACGATTTTTGTTTTTATAAACCGAAAAAAATCATAATTAGCGCCAAAAACTCGCAAAACCCAATTTTTCACTCATGGGATTTTTTGGGACTCTATAAAACAGATTTCTGGGGGTGATATTTAAAAAATAAGTTTTTATTCGTATTCGGACAAATGAAAATTAAAAAAAAAATTCAATGCATTATTAATTATTCCTCTAAAACTAAGCGAGATCCCATTTTTATATTTACAGGGCTTTTAGATCACACTGTAAACTATATCTAAAAAAATTGTTAAAGAAAATCGAAAGTGCATTTTTTTCAAAAATTGAATTTGAACATTTGTTCTTATAAAATCCAAAAATTCATTGAAATTACTTTTTCAAGAAATATATATTTTTTAAACTGGGTCTTCTTATGAATAATTTAAAAAAATTTATGTTGATATCTTTAAGATCACCAAAGTAATGAAATTTAAAAAGAAAAGGAGACATTTCTAAAATGGAGAATATTTATTACATATATTGCCTGGTCTCTTCTGGGAATTATATATAATGCCTAGGCAATTTGTATAATAGAGAGTATTGAGTTTTTCTTTATTTTATACCAATTTATATTAATGTCTGCTGAAG
>CAKNYM010004644.1:0-16554 GCA_932195095.1 Andricus curvator | reverse complement strand
TGTCAGTACTGAATCAGTACTCTGCCGGTGGTGAATTCCGGCATACTACGGACATTTCTACTAGGGTTCTATTCTGAATTTAAGGATCTCGAAATCGAATGATTTCAGATTAAAATTTCAAAAGCAGGAGAATTTCAAAACGTTAAAAATTAAATATTTTCAAGTTAAAATCCTTAAAATTAGTTTATTAAAAATTAAAAGGGATTGAAAATGTGTTATTTCTGATGAAAAACCTTCAAAATTGAATAATTCAAAATTGAAAACTTTTGAATCGTATATTCTTTAATTTGAATCAATTAAAATTTGGAAATTTAAAATTGAAAATAGATTGAATCTTCCAAAGTCAAAGCTTGTAAAATACTAGAATTTTAAAATGTTATTACATAAAAAGTGTATAATTCAACATTAAAATTGATTAGAGTAATCTTTCTAAAATCAAAATGTGAATTCACCGTCATTTTCACTGTTCAAAACGGAAAAGATTTCAATTATAAACCTTTTAATTTAAATTATTATGAAAAAACGTTCATAATTAAAAGTAGTTTTTATTGGGAAACTTAAGAAATGAAAAAAATTATACTATAAGTAATTTAAGAATGAAAAAATTTTAAATTGTTAAATATAGTTTTTAAAAGTCTATAATTTTAATTTTAATTGCAAAGTTAAAAAGTATGAAAGGGAAAATTGAAAATGGAGCCTTCAACGTGAAAATTCAGAACTCTAAAATTGTAACCATTTAAAATGAAAGAAGATATTTAATTACCGAGGTATTAATTTCAGATACTTTAATTTTCATATATTTCGATTTTGAACAATGCAATAAAAGTTTTTTAATTTTAAGTGAATAATTTTTTTCAAATCTTCAACTAAAAATTAGACCATTTTTAGATATTACATTAAAAATTGAATATTAAGAAAAAATACAAAACAAGATTGCTATACATATGATTCCAATGTTTGAATTTGAAAAATGTTAAGCCTTTCAATGCAAAATTATTATTTTTTATGTTGAGTTTAAAATGTCCAATATTTTGGAACATTTTCAAATAAAATATAATTCAATTTTCAATGCCTAATTCTAAAAACTTCTCATTATCAAGGCTTGCATTCGCGAAATTATTTTCTTAATCTTTAATTATTTTAAATTTATTCTACATGCATTTAATTCCAAATCGCTTAATTACAAATCCTTGAAACTGAATATTGTGCATCTATTAATTATCTTAATTTGAAAGTTTTGTACGTTTAAAATGAAAACCAAGCAATTTGTAACATTTGAAACGGACTAAAAATGAACACAAACAATTTAGAATACATATTCAAATCAAAGCTTAGAATATCAAATTTTGAAATATTCAATAGTAAAATTATCCTGATATTTTCAATATTTGAGTTCGAAACTAGAACACTTTGAAATTTAAAATTGGAAACCTCCATAAATTAAGAAAATTGAAACCAAATATTTTCAAATTTAAGCTTTTGAAGGAAAAACACTTTAGTCCCATGACCTCAAAAATTAAACTGTTTAAGAATTGCACATTTTAAACTATAATTTTTAATCGAAATTACAGAAATTTAAAAAATGATAAATATATAATTAATATGTATGATATCGTGTAGTGTTAATTGACATTCAAAGTGAATTTAAAATATTCTGAACCTTTAAAGTCTGATTATTCTTAAAAATTGACAAATTATATGCTTTCTAATTGGAAACATTCAAAATAAATAAATTCAAACTTGAAACGTTAAAAATTGAACAACTCCAAACTTCTTTTAAAAATTGAAGCATTCTTAAATTAGGATCTTGAAATTAATTAGTTACAAATAATTAATTTTAAAAATGTGCATCACGATTTTGAAAATGCGCTCATTTTAATCTGAAGTGCAAAATTAATAATTTAAAAATGAATGATAAAGCATTTCCATGCAAGGGGAACAACTTTATGTTGGAGACAATAATTAAAGGGTTGCAGTACAGAACTAGATAACGAAGATAATCAACATTTTTATAAAAAATGGGTTTGGTGCATTAAAAATTCTGAAAAGATCAAATACCTATTTTGGTATAAGGATTTTTTCAAAACATCATTTTTGATACAATAATTTTTAAAAATATCGGGTGCAAGTATATATTTTTGTGGAAAATGGAAAATTCGTTTTTTAATCGCTTTACAAAGTTGATTTTCTCGGAATTGGCTAACTTTTTTACATCATACTTTATTTAACCGTATTCAGACACCTAATACCTCGGAGGCGTGATTTTATTTTTTTATCGCAATCAGTATTCAAGCCTGGTTCAATCTTAGGTTAATGTAACTTTGAGATTGTCAACTTCCATATTCATTTCCTTGATCCTGCATAAATTTTTTGACTTTTTTCAATAAAACTTTTTTGGCTTCAATTCAATAACTCTTCGACTCGGGAGTGGACATTTGTTTTACCTTTAAATAGTGATTTCGATTTTACAGAATATTTTTTCGCGCTTTTGAAAAATTCTTATTTTTTTGGTCTGTACTGCCATGTTTCAATTGTTTAAAAATATGTCAAACAGACGTATATTCACAAAAAATGCGCGAAAAGCGAGCGGGAACATAGAAACTTTAATTTGGACAATGTGAATGAATGATTTTGAAGATGATTACACGCTGGAACCTGGATTCTCGTAAACTGGATTTGTGTGTTCCTAGAATTGATGGCCTCCGAATTTTGATGATGCGGGGAGCACGGGACCGAGAGACAGAGGCGGTGATCAGTCAGTCAAGCGTGACAAAAAGCATGACGGTCGCACTCTCAGTGCGTTAGTTGCACCAGGTTGCGTCATGCGTCCAAATCCAACAGGATTGATTCACGCGGGCCTACCTGTTTACGTTCGGAGTCCCTGGATTTGTGTCGGAGGCGACTGCGGGGCATGAAACCGTACACAAATCCAGGTTCCAGTGTATATAATAATAATTACCTTAAAGATATTTGAACTCAGAAAAAACAATGTAGAATTGCAGGATCGAGTTTTCGCACTTTTTAATTTAGGTTTAATTTTAGAAAGTCAAATGATCTTAAAGTGAACAATCTTTTTAGATGAAGATCATGATGGAGTAGTGAGAACGAAAGATGGACCGGAACCAATGATGCGAACGTCCTGGATGCAATTGCCACGTCTGGAAAAAGACCATGCTGGAACGTATCACTGTATCGCGAGCAATTCGGTTGGGGAAGCAAGCAGTACTTCTTTTCTTTCTATTTCGTAATATGTCAACTTCATCACGTGAGACAATTGCAAAAATAGCCGAAAACCTGATAAGATTGAGCTATAAATATTTATGCTACAAGGTGTAAACAAGTAACAAAAAAGTACTGCAGATATTTCTTTGACGAAAATTCGCTTTATTTAATGCAATATCCGTAAAGAGTTAAAGTACATTATTCAACGTTGGTTATTACTTATTCACAATTGTATATAAAAAGTCCACATAATACAAATTTTATATATCTTTTTTCAAACTTCACGTTTTTGATCATGGAATTATTATTAGTTGAACTGAATAAATATTTCGCTCATATTTTCTAAAAAAATATTGTATAATATAAATTAGCACGTAGTTGTTAGTCATTGTTAGTGATATAATTGTATTTATGATGGATTGTAATTGGTACATTTTATTGTAAAAATTGTAATCGGTTCGTAGCTTAGTGCTATTTTGATATTTTATTAAAAATGAAGTAATTGAAAAGACAGTTTTTTTGTTATTTTTTCACGATTTCCGGTTTTGGAAGTTGTTCACCATCCATCTTCTGGAGGGGGTGGACTGAAAAACAGTTTTTAAATCAATTTGAATAATTTTTAGACAAAAAGAATATTTTAATATAGACTTACTTTGGTGTGCGCCAAGTTTCGCGATCTATAATCACGGTATCAGGACTCTCCCTAAAAAATGTATTCATTTAAATACCTTCATTATTTATGCAATTCGTCATATTGTGCTAAGTCAAAAGTCTTACGATCTGGAAGAAGTAAGAGTGGCTTTTTTTACAAAAGACTCTTTCTTGTAGGTTGCTGCGAGGTAATGTGCAGTAGGTGTGCTCAGAATCATTGTCATGGCACAAATGAAAGTGGCAAACCAGAACCCATTCTAATTTAAAGGCAAAATTATTATTTCAGATCACTGATTCACTGAAACCTAAATAATAAAAATTACCAAAAAAATGACAAGAAAGTGCTCGTGAACAAATCAGTCCACACCTTTCAATTTGAACTGAATACATTTTTTCCTTAAATGAAAATATGGGTTTACAAGTTTGTTTATTTTTCAAACAAAAAAAAAATTGCAAGAGCACCATTTTGTTTGAATACTTTATATTTATTTAAAAATTTTCGAAATTAGTGGAGAAATTTTGTGCAAGCAATGTCAAGTGGTATTCGATAAATAATTTTTTTTTCGTTATAAAAAATGTACTGAACAAAAATATTTTTTTTCGCAACCAGCCACTTTTCCCCGTTTCAGAATGATATTTTCTGGAAAAGGGTACGTTTAATAAGCTTTAATTAAAAATCGCTTAAATATAAACAGCTTGGTGTAATTGTTTAAACAATTTTTTATCAGAAAATGCACATTCAAATAATTATTTAAGGAAAACAACTTGTCAATAGTTATTTGCAGAGATCATTTGCTGTGTATCTAACATTTTAAATTATTTTAACAAATTGAGTGAAGAAATGCATGATTTTCCAAAATTCAGTGCAAAGATTTTTTTCGTTTCCATATAATTAATTTAAAATGTCTTGCTATGCCTGTGTTGTGATAGGTACACCCGACTCTCGGTTTAGCCACAGTGTCGGGGGTCACCTGCAAGTAGCCTTGTTGCTAAATCGGGAATATCAAAACGTAAACAGTCGGGCCGTCTGAACCGTTTCCAATTGGAATTCATAATATTGCTCAATACACTCGAGTGAGTACCCGCGCACTGCTCCTTTCCGCTACGCTGCAGGTGTTTTTCAGGCAAGAGTCGCAACCGTCTCTCGCCCCGCGCGCTGACAAACTGCTTGGGTCAGCAGTTCTAGGAATTACTAAACCGCGAGTGGCTAAAACGAGAGTCGGGTGTATTCACTAAACCATCATTTTTATTATTTAAACAATTTTGAATAATAAATGCATAACTTTGACAGTTTTTACACAAAAGATTGAGCTTTTTACGTAATATCAAGTTAAAATATCTGACTTATGGTTAAGTACGGTAATACTGCTCCGATGAGTAACAATTTATTAATTAATAACAATAATTTTCATTATTATATAAACAAACCTAATAAACGAAAATATAATTTGGTCAGTTAAGATCACACATTCTTACGATAGGAAAATTTAAATTTGTTATACTCTTAAAGGAACGGAATCGTGTTTTATCGTTTTTATACATTTGTTTGTTGAATTTGTTTAAACACTAAAACATGAAATTTCTGTGATGAAAGCTATCCAAAATTATGCTTTAGTTTATTACCCAAATTTTTCCGAAATCAGTAAATATCTGAATTTTCAAATTTCCGAAAATAGTAAATCTGGGAATTTTTAAATTCCCGAAAAAATAACACTTGAGAATAAATATAAAATGAAAGATTATTCTGATAGAAAAAAATATGAAATATTTTTTTATGGGAATTTGAAAATTCGGCAATTTACTATTTTCCGAAATTTGAAATTTCTGCAATTTGCGATCTTTAGGAGCCAATGACAAGATTTTTCCAGTATTAATTGCCAAAAAAATCGAAGTATATTGATTAAATAATTTGTTCACTAAATTGTTTACACTAAAAATTAAAAAAAAATTTATTCTATACCACTGTACGTTTGCTGTAGAGTTTCTAGGTTGATAACTTGTAGTAAATAACTACAAGTGTGGGCTCACCACACCCACGATGTGCCAACAGCACTCAGTTTTCTCGAATGGTCACCCATCCAAGTGCTAACCGCGCCCAACGCTGCTTAACTTCAGTGATCTGACGAGAACTGGTTTTTTCAGCGTGGTATGGCTAATTGGAACACTAATTGGAAAATTCTCGGTAGTTTTATTCCCTTCGGGGAATTTGAAATTTCGGGAATTTCATTTTTTCGAGAAATCTATATTCCAGGAATCGTTTTTTTGGTATTTCCAAAGTTCAGAAAAATTATGTCATCCCGCACTAAAATCGGAAAATTAATGCATTTGTTTATTGAATTTGTTGAAATTATTAAAATTTTTTGTCCAATAGCAAATAATCACCATAAAGGACTATTAACATGATGTTTCCAGTTTTAACTGCAGAAAAAATCAAAATATATTGAGTAAATAATTTATTCACTAAATTGTTCATAAAAAAAATTAAAAAATGATTTATCTAATTCCACTCTACGTTGTTTGTAGAAAGTTCTTATACTTATTCCCAAATTGTCGGACGTTTTATTTGCTTTCGGAAATATTAATTTTTCGGAAAATCTATGTTTCAGGAATTATTTTTTCGTTATTTTTCCACATTAGATTTTTTCAAACTTCGGTAAAATTATGTCATTCCGCACTAAAACCGAGAAAAAAAATGCATTTACTTATTAAATTTTTCAAAAATAATTACAAATATTTGCCCAATAGCAAATCATCACCGTTAAGGAGCATTGACAAGATGTTTCTAGTTTTACCTGCCAAAGAAACGAAAGATATTGATCAAATAATTCTGTCACTAAAGAAAAAATTTGACTTATCTAATACCACTATACGTTGTTTGCTGAGAGTTCTTATACTAATTCTAAAAATTGCGGAATACCGTAAACGGGGGCTGAGCGGCGCATATATGGGGAAAAACGGTGCACCCTTAATTCTTTATTTAAAAGATGATATTGCTTCTGCTAGGTTTTTCAATCAAAGTTTTACAATTCCAAATTGCAAGCCTCTACATTTATTTCCACAAACATACAAATATTGCATTCAGAAATGAAACATCAAGGGTACGCCGCTTTCCCCCACATGCTCCGCTTAGCCCCAGCTTTCGGGAAATAATTATGAAGTTATTTTACAAATTGGTGCTCTTGGAATATTATTTTGATGTTTTTAATTAATGGAATCATTTTTCAACCGTTTATCAACAATAGGTCCGTCTGTTGTACTTTTTTTTCCAGGAGGAGAAGTAGGAGAAGGGATGGAAAATGGAGGAAGTAGGAGAAGTTAGGGTATGGTAAATCAGTGCTGTGAAGTCGTGAAAAATGGGGGTAAAGGGCAGGGAAAGTAGTGGAATTGTGGAGAATAAGGTTAAGTGAGGTTAAATTAGTGGAGGGGAAGAAGGTTAGTGAGGGAAAGTGAAGGACACGAGGGAATGAGAAATGAGGAAGAAGTATTGGAAGTGAGTGGAAATCGGGGGGAAGTGAGGGGAAATGTGGGGAGGGGAACTACGGGAAGTGAGGAGAAACGAGAGGAGAGAAGGGATCCGAAACGAAGAAAAATGGGAGAGGGAAAGTCGAGGAAATGATGGCAAGAGAGGGAGGGAAGTGATACGATGGATATTAGGGTAGTGCAGTTGAGTAGGGGAGTGGTGGGTAGGTAGAAATGTAGGAAAGAAAGGGGAAGGGGGATAGCAGGGAAGAGAAGGAAAGTAGAGGAGGGAGAAGTGGTGGGAGATGGGAGGCCTAGTGGGGAAGGGAAGTGGGAAGAGGAAAGAGGGTAATTATGAGTGGATAGGTGAAGTAGGTGAAAGAAGAGGAAGTAAGGGAGGGAAATTATAGAAGGGAAAGATTTGGATTACTTAAACTTTTTTGTAGACATGCGGCGCCTACTTTCACTAATTTCTTATTTAAGTAAAGCTTTTATTGGGCTAAAAATTGCAAGGTTTAGAGGATTTATCCGAAGGGAATTTTTTGCTGCACTGTGTCGGCGAAAGTTTCATATCTCTGTAGTTGGTTTACGATCGTCAATGTTATGTCCTGGAAGGGAAAATACGTACTAAAGGTCCTAAGATATGCTGACACACAAGGAGCCTAAGCCCATGAACGACGTCCCAGAGGGGTCTACACTTCGCAATTCCGGTTCCCATCTCCGAGAGTACGTGGCTACGCCATTGGTCCAGATAACCGGCCAATCTCTCCACGTACGACTTCGTTTTCTGCACACGAAGACATAAGTAATTAGATCAGATTAGCACCGACTTATAGAAGAAGGGATACGTGCCAGTTGAGCAATTTTTTCTCCTTGATTGTCGATATAATATTGGATCGTCTTCAGGTGGGAAATCGACTGGTTAACCTGTCGCTGGAGGGGTTGTAATTGCAATTCCAATCCGGCCAACTGATAAACAAGCTCATCCTGTATCTTCATTAGAGGCTTCACCCTCTTCGATAATAAGGCTCGCATGGAGTTACTAATTATCTGCAGGTCTGTTGCTATCCTTCTATCACTCATTTGACGAGCGACATTGTCTACTTGATCGCAAAGTGCGTTTAGATCTTTACTTAAAATTGGTCCTTGAATCTAGAAGAAAAAACACAAATCAGAATTAGCGTTAGTTGAAAATTCACACTACCGACGGACAGTATCGGACCACTAATCGGTTACTTATTAAAAACTAGCCTTAACATTTTTTTGAAACTGTTGAAAAGCGTATTGAATTCTGCGTTGAATGAGCCCTAGATAAAGTAATTTGGCATCTTGGGTATCGAATTATCACGTGAGGAAGAAAAAAATAAATTTTCAATTCCGATTTTTAAGAAATTTGGTAATTCAACTTCAACTATTGGCAGGGGCTAGAAAAATGTGCGGTAACTTATTTTGAACTTGGAATGCTCACGCAAACAAAATATTATTTTATAAGCACGCGAAGACTTTTGAATGTTTAATGGTTCAAATGCAAGATAAGATCCTAAAGATCATTTTTCTTAAAAATCAAATTAATAAATTCATTTTCCCAGCTCCTGCCAATATTTAAAGCTGAAGTGCAAAATTCTTTAAAAATCGAAATTTTATTTTTATCTTTCTCATGTGATTATTCAACACCCAGATGACCAAATTACTTCACCTAATAATCATCTAACGCGGAATTAAATAAGCTTTCCGAAGTTTTTTTATAAATATTTTTATCTATATTCTGGACGGCGCTATCACCTTTCATTTTCCAGGTTAATTTTTAATAGGTAAAGCGGTTGGTAGTCCGATATTATCTGTTGGTAGTGTACTAGTTCAAATTGTAAAAATTCTGATTGAAATTAAAAAAAATTTTGAATACTAATTCTAATAGTAATATTAATATCTGATCACTAACTAGCAATCATACGCCAGCTGCAGTGCGCGGAAAACATTACATTTCCAATTAATAATATACGAATGTAAAACAAGATTACTATTATTCCAATTTTTAATTGTACAGTTGAATCATTTTAAAAAAATAATCATTTGAAAGAAAATTTCAGAGAATTCAAGATATTCAGAGAATTCCCAATTTTAAAGGAGATCAGTATATTTGAAGATTTTAGGAAATTTCAAGAATTTTGGGGATTTCAAAGCATTTGAGGAATTCAAGGAATTAAGAGAATTCAGAATTTCAAAGCATGCAGGGAATTTAGAGAAATCATGGATTACAGAATATTCTAGGAATTCCGAGGATTTCAGGGATTTCCGAGCATTTAAGTAATTCCAGAAATTCAGAGAATTCAGAAGATATCAGGGATTCAGAAAATTCAGAATATTTAAGTAATTTTAGAAATTCAGAGGATTCAGAGAATTCAAGAAATTTCAGGAATTCGCGAAATTAAGAATATTCAAGAATTTCAGAGAATTTAAGGTATTCGGAGAATTCAGAGAATTCCAAATTTTAAAGGAGTTCAGTATATTCAAAGATTTCCGAAAATGCAAAGAATTTGAGGGATTTCATAGCATTCAGGGAATACAAACAAGTAAGAGAATTCAGAATGTTCAAGAAGTTCAGGGGATTGAAAGAATTTAAAGGATTTCAGGAATTAAGAATATTCAATGATTTTAGAGAAGTTAACGAATTCAGAGAATTCCAAATATGGAAGGAATTCAGGATATGGAAGGAATTCAGAATAGTCAAGGATTTCAGAGAAGTTGAGGAATTCAGAGAATTCCGAATATTTGAGGATTTCAGGATATTTAAGGAATTCAAGGATTTCAGGGAATTCAGCGAATTTCAGGGAGTTCAGAGCATTTAGGTAATTCAAAGAATTCAGAAAATATGAAGAATTTCAGGAATTCAGAACATTAAAAGAATTCAGAATATTGGGATTATTCGAAGATTTCAGGGGTTTCAGAGAATTCAAGAAATTCAGAGATTCAAAGCAATTTAGGGAATCTAGCAAATTTCAATTGTTCTAAATATAAAACTCTTAATTTTTAAATAACGAAATGAAAATTTTTCACGTTTTCATATCATAAAATGAGAAGTTTAAAGACTCAGCTCTCGCTTGAAATAAAATAATTATAATTGTAACAGATTTTAAGAATTTAATCATTATAACTGAAACTAATATCAGAAGTGAAAAAACACAGTAAGCAAAACGTCAAATATATTTATTTAAAAAATATTATTTTCCAATTATTAATTTTATTTTGTTCCACCATTTCAAAGATTTAAAATTATTTTCGATCAAATGATCATTTTCTAATAATAAATATTACATATTATTTGTAATAATGAGATATGTCAAATTTTTCACTTATGTACTTCTAAGTGGTACAATAGGCTTTATAATTTGAGCGTGGGGGGAAGGGCGCGGACCTCCCCGCCCACAATGAAAATAACAAATTATGTGCTTATAAAATTTAAATAATAAAACTAACCAATTTGAAAAAAAAACGGAATAAAAAAACAAACGAATTTCTGCGAACGAACTTGCAGATATTATAAGTAATATATTATAGTGAATGTTCAATGTACCATTATCCTGTGCTCAGTGAGATTTGAACTACAGGCGTAAAGTAAAGTTTGTAGTCGATGCTGTAAACTGGGTGTTAATATCCTTAAGCCTTTGAGATCAACCCTTAATTTGGAGAAAGCACGGGATAATCCAGTCCAAGTCCAATGGGCCGTGAGCTGGTCCAGCTTTATCGAACTATCCAATTGGAATGCCGGATAAGCGGCTTCGTTTTGCTGACATTTTCTAATTTGATAAAAACAGAAGAGAAATCTCAAATCAGATTCGATTTTTAAAGGCACTTCACGTAATATAGTGTAATCGGTGAGCTCACTCGAAAAGATCTTTCAAAGGAACGCTTATTCGTTTTCCTAGAAACGCTCGGGTTTCTAAAACGGCTTCCATTGTCCGATACTCGGGGTCGTAAAGGGGTCGACAAAGTAACATCTCAGCATGGCTTGACAAAGCCAATGAAGAAATGATGACTATCCACAAACCAATTGAAATCACACAGCTGAATAATACTCCACTGTAGGATGAATATTATTATTATAACATTATTATGAAATAATCTGAGAATAATTAACAAAATTGTATTTTTTCTTAAACGAGACTACTTAGACGACACGCGCATATATGAAAATGTTTCTTAGCTTATTTGAATCTATTATTTCTAGTAAGATTTATCGATCAATAACAACCCCTTCCTCTTATGCCTTCCTCTCTTCTCACACTCCCCCTACTCCTCCACTCTCATTTCCTCCCCACTCCGCCCTCCTATCCACCATCCGTCCACCCTCCACTCCTCATCCACCATAAACCCCTTTTAACCCATCCCGCCTCACCCTTCGCCCTATCGTTCACCATCAACAACCCCTTTTCTTTTAACCCTTTCCTTTCATGCATACCCCCTTAAACTCACCCCACCCTTCAACCCTTTCCTCACCCTGTTCTTCCCCTCCCTATTCATTCCCAATTCTGACTCTATATTTAATATATCCCTTATCCCTAACCGACCCCTACGATCTCCCTCATCAATTTCCCTTTCTCTTCTCCGTTGATCCGTTGAACACCAATCAGCTCACAACTCTCTGTACCCCTCCTCCCGCTTGACCCTACTTCACACTTAATAACAACCCATACGAAAAATTGCGGCATGCGCCTACAATCATTTCTTTCATTTTTCCTTGGCAGACGCTTTATAATCCTATCCTCTTGCCTTTTACCCCTTCCTTACTAATCAAAGACTTTGCGTCTTTCCCTATTCCTTTCTCCCCCCCCCTCAACCCTCTTCACTATTTATCAGTTTCCCATCTCAATCCTGTTCTCCTCTCATCTTTCTTTCTCCACCAATGAACCATTTCCAGCAATCTTTTTTCTCTCATTAATTACCATCCCTCTCTTCCTTCACAAGTCTGTCACTATTCTCCCCTCCGCGCTTGTCTTGTACCCTCCCTCCCTCCCTTTCTTCTCCAACTCCGCAATCCTTTCCTCTTATATATCCTCCTACACTCCTTTCCCTCCCCCTTACCTCAGCTCTCGATATTTATTTCTTCTCTCCCTTACCCCTTCATCTCACTGAATAACAACCCATAGACACTGCTGCAGCCCAGTAGGGTGGAGTGAAAATGCTCAAATTAATCAAATCGTTCCTGTTTAATGAACACAATTTTTAGCGTCCCATAAAAGTTAAACAAATGTTGAAATCGGTTAACATCTTTTGATGGTTTCTTAGATTTAAAAATTCAAGATTTAATTAATTAATTAATTAAGAAAAGATAGCTTGAAAAAATGCTTGAACAAATAAAAGTATATTGTGCTACAAGTGCGGAAAAGAGGCAGTTCCACACGAGTGTGAAGTTTGCTGTACGATTCAGAGGCGAGCCGAAGACGAGCCAGAAACGACCCGAAGAAGAGCAGATGGCAAGTACTGTAAACTTCACAAGAGTTACAACTGCCGACTTTCAGTACCTTTTGCACACGATATTTTTTGTAAAAAATGCAGTGAATTTTTGATTTGAGAAACAATAAAAACAAATTTTTTGAAAATGTGTCGAAATTTATGGTAAAATTACCGAAAAATTCCGGAAACTTTTGAATATAAGAAATTACGAGAAATTTTCGGTGAATTGATGAATTACCGAAAATTTCCGTGCATTTAAAGTATCCAAAGGGTTTTGGACGAAATTCAAAAATTTCCGGAAAATTGATTAATTACCAAGAAAAGCCCTAAAATGTCCAAAATTTTCTGAATCTGCTGGTAATTTATGTTAATTTATTGTTAACTTATGGTAATTTATCAGTCATTTCTGGTTACTTATCACTTCAAGTTGTCCAATAACTATTTACTACTCATAATCAGTCTGTCAAGCGTCAACTTATAATAAAAATAGGTTATGATTCCGGCAGTGATAGAAAGTAATTCTGATTCGAAGTACGCAAGCGCAACAGCTAGGGATAGTATATTGCGTGACGAGGGTCGAAAGGCAACAATTTCACGAGTGTGAAGTTAGCTGCCCGAACGAAGCGAGGGCAGATATCACACGAGTGAAATCGTTGCCTCGGCCCGAGTCATGCATACAATTTTTCATCATATTGATAATCGAAAATTCGACTTGAGATGCCTGTGGAGCGGGTCGACAATCGAATTTTCTTCCCTAGGGTTGAAAATTCTATTTTCGACCCGCTCCACGGGCATCGAAAGTCGAATTTTCGATTGAGGTATTATGAAAAAGTCTTTTTATGCCTGCTTTCTACCACGTTTTTGAAATTGGTTACTTCTCGCACGATATAAATGCCTCGAAAAGCCAACATTCCGTGCATGCGTTACAAAATAGTATATTGTGCTACAAGTGCGGAAAGTAGGCAGTTCCACACGAGTGTGAAGTTTTCTGTACGAGCCAGAGGCGACCCGAAGATGAGCCAATGGCAAGTACTGTAAACTTCACGAGAGTTGCAACTGTCTATTTTCAGCACCTGTTGCACACGATATTTTTTGTAACAAATGCAGGAAATTTTCGATTTGAGAAACAATAAGCATACATTTTTTGGAAATTTATGGTAATTTTTAGAAATTTATGGTAAAATTACCGAAAATGTCGGGAAATTTTCGGTGAATTTGTATATTACCGAAAATGTCTAGAAATTGAAGGTATCCAAAGGTTCTTGGAAAAAATCCGAAAATTTCAAAAGTTTCCGGAAAATGGAAAATTGCTAAATTTCCAAAATTTCCGGAAATTTATGAAAAGTTGCTAAATTATCGGAAATTTCATGTATCCAAAGCTTTTTGGAAAGATTCCAAAAATTTCCAGAAATTCATGGAAAATTGCTAAATTTCCGGTAATTTATGGAAAATTGCTAAATTACCGGAAATTTCAGGTAGCCAAAGCTTTTTGGAAGAAATTCGAAAATTTCCGGAAATTTATGGAAAATTGCTAAATTTCCCAAAATTCCGGAAATTTATGGAAAATTGCTAAATTTCCCAAAATTCCGGAAATTTATGGAAAATTGATAAATTACTGCAAATTTCAGGTATCCACAAATTTCTAAAATTTTCGGTAATTTATCGGTAATTGATGGTAATTTATCAGTCATTTATGGTAACTTATCACTTCGAGTTTGTCCAATCACTATTCACTACTCATAATCAGTCTCTCAAGCGTCTAATCATAATGAATTAAGGTTATTATTCCGATAGTCCTGGAAAGTAAATCTGAATCGAAATGCGCAAGCGCAACAGCAAGAAAAAGTAATCTGGCTGGAACTGCGCAAGCGCAGCAGCTAGAAAAAGTAATCTTGCTCAAAGAGCGCAAGCGCAGCAGCTAAAAAAAGTCTTTTTATAACTGCTTTTTACCACGGCTTTGGAATTGGTCACTTCCCGCACGCAATACATGCCTCGAAAAGCGAACATTTTGTGCATGTGTTACAAAAAATATATTTATCATTTCAGTTTTTCAGAAAAAAAAATTTCTTGACTTGTTTCACGATTTTGGAGCGTTAGCAACACCACAAAAGAATGCTTTTCCAAGAAAGCAAAATAATAGCATGCTTCTTAAAAGAAACTGTTCATTTAATTAAAGTAAAAATAAAACATGTTTCTTTAATACCCGCTCGGGAAATGCGATTTTGGAACCCTGGCGCGAAACAGTAAAAGTGATCGATGGACTGGACTCGGCCGAACAATAGACTCCCCAACGAGCGAGTTCGCGGTGCGTAAAGAAAATAATATGTTAACCAAGTGGGGGACTAGTCGATACCCAACACGCATGGTTACCGGGATCGCTTCGCTTGTGCTGCAACTTCATGCTTGTTGGGAATCTCCTACTTTTCCCACTCGATTAACAATGCTCTATTTTTGCACAATAGAAAAAATTATAAATTAAAGGAAAAAAATTAATTTTCATATCCAAAAACTGAACAGAAAATATTAAACGATTTCAAAAGTTATAATTTTTTTACACATTTTTTCACTGGGCCTAAATAATTCGATTAATTTTAGCTTTCTCACTCCGCCCTACTGCCCAGGGCTACGAAAACCAAAAGTGGTGGAAGGTACAACTGAATAAAAAATAGATCGAACTTTTGTCTTGAAATTAAAAGAATTTTGGATAAAAATAATGGATCATTCTTCGAAGGTCTATTTACCTACCATAAAAGAGTGGGTCGCACTCTGTCTTCAGATGTACCGCAACGACAGCACAAAGCACCGAACAGTAACGACCAGACAAGCAGGACGCACATTACAGTACCTGTTTGCCGAAAAGCAAAAGGGTAATTTATTATCGCTATTTTTCCTACTCCACTTTCTACTTTACCGCGCCCGACGCGACGTCTCTTCTTCAAGAACGTCTCTCAATATTGAAAAGAAAAGATTTATTAGCCCCTCTTTTTGCCTCTATTTTTACACTTTACTGAGGAGTCTCTGTTCTTCTTTCTATGCTTGCTTCTTCGTTAGGGGAAAATTTGCACGCACTGCGAGCAAAGCCATATCAAAAAGGCTAAGGAATATATTGACGTGAGCTAGAGATTTCATTTGGTATTTTACAGGATAATTATATTGTCTATATTACAACTGTGAATCTTTTCGAGAAATTTTACAAATGAATTTCGATTTTTTAACTAGTTAATTAAGGGATTTAATTTCATACGTACCTACTCCTATGAACCATCTCATTTGCTCGAAAATTGTGATGTAGGGTATCATTTGATTGGCGATGTTTCTTGCGGAATCCAATTGCTTCGATAGCCCGGAGCTACTAGTTTCAATAGTCCGCGCATCATCGAAAATTTTCGCACGTATTCCGCTAATCTCTCGTCTGATTACTATAAATGTATAAAAGTTTCATGTTTTTTTTTAAGTAGTTGATAAATTAAAAAGAACACATTTTTCTTCAAGAGCAGTTAGGGGTCGTCCATAAACTACATTACCAAATTTAGGCTATTTTTGCCCCCCCCCCCCCCCGCCTCGTACACACCGTTGACAATCGTAGCTTTGTCTTACCCACCCCCATCCGAAAAAAACGTAACCCAACATTTTATGAAAACATAGGAAAGAGAGTGATTTTTCACGAAAATAGGGTTATAACGGAGGAATAAATTCTTTCAAATAAAATTAATGTAAATTTTTTTTTATTATAGATTAGCAGTTCGAACTCGAAAGTTCATTGCCTCATCT
>CAKNYM010004643.1:0-21326 GCA_932195095.1 Andricus curvator | reverse complement strand
TTTGAACTTTCGGGAATTTTAAATTTCGGGAAAAATATGTCATCTCGCTTCGTACGCGTATTGCGAGTCTTAGCTTCAGTGAAAATAAAATTTATAACTTATAATAAAAAAAGTATTATCAAAACGAATTTTCAAATTTCTATATTAAAGAGCGAATCTGAAGGTTCTTCTAGAGGGAGGAAACGAACAACAAATGTAGAAGCGTGGGCTAGAAATGTTAAGAAAACATGCAGAAATAGAGTACGTATAATATTTAGTTCTTTCTCTTTTGATAGAAGCTGAAAAAAATGAGATTCCTGTTTTTTATATTTTGAATTTCTGTACAGATATCGTGATAAAAGCGTGTTTTGGTAATAATATAATAATTCCGTAAGAAGGCTTTCCAAACAAAATTTTTTTAACGCAGGGCGAAGAGTACGTCTCTACTTCTAATTTATATAAATTATTATGAACATGACTATTCGCTAAATGAATAAAAATTTAACATATTTTATGTCAATTGAAGTGTTACTATTTATTTTTAAGCCAGACCCCTATAACCCGCCTAAACGTCAAGACGTCCCGACTCGCCATAATCCACGCATAGAAGATCAGTCGCGCGCTTAAAGTTTAGCGTTCACAGTTTTTTACCTATTAATTTATTTAAAAAAAGCCTTTACAGAAAACTTCTTTGTACTTTTTTGAACAACTTCTCCGCAGGAAGTTTTTGTTTGCTCAAACTTTCCTCGATAAACGAAGCGCTCAAACGTTCTGTGGAACGAATTATGCAATAGCCTAGAAATTAATTTTGTATATTGTTATAAATAAAGTTGAGAACTTTTATCGCTAACCGTCATAACAGGAACACTATAAGGAATACTTCCTATAAATTTTATAAAGAAATTCCAAAAACGGTGGATTTGAGCACGAGATGAAGACAATAACCGAATTAAAAATTGACTTTAAAAAAAAAAAAGTTTTTTCCAATTTTTTAAAAATCTAAAAAAGATATGATCTTCTTGCAAAGGAAAAAAAGATGCGGAATTTAATTATCTACAATAATCTATTTTTTTAAATTCAAAATTTCGTATTTTGATTTTTAGTCGTCAGGGGCCAACGCCACCGCGCTAGAAAAATCTATGTCTTGTTCTTGCATGGGGACACTCAGTTTCAGTACTCAAATTTTAGCAGGCGATACATTTTGTAATGAAAGCTAGTAGTTGATTGTTATTATTAATTAAAATAAAAACAAAGTATAAACTACATATAAAGTTTTTTTTTTATTTCGCAACAAAATGCCTACACACTATTTTAAGACATACATCGACGCCTGCATTCAATATGAGTAACTGCTGCCAGCGCCGTGAATGAGACTATTCCCTATGCTTATACACAATGCACTTTGCTTCAAGTTGTCCGTATTCTTGATAGCGGTAACACCTGATAGCCTGTCAATCTTGACCTGCCCTGTCCGAAGCAGCTTTTACAGCCATATATTTCGCTCATCACCACGTAGGCTTTCAGGCTTCCCCTGGAGGCTTTCTTCGTCAAACTGATTTTCGTCGGACTCGCCTTACTCTCCACGAAGTACACTTCAAGGCTTTCCTCACCTCTAGCTCCTTCGTTGCTGTGCCGAGGTCCAGGATCACGACCTCGTTGCGGGAAACGAGTTTGCGCACGTTCCCATATTCTTCGACAGTCTCCCTGATGGCAGAGGTCAGTTTCATCCTGCCGTCAGTTTGATTGCAGGTTTCTCCTTTCTTTCGGCCTTCCTCGAGGTTGATGTTCCTCCTTCATCGGCTGGAGTCTTGGACTTCTTTGTTGTCGTTTTGGACGGGGTGACGCACCGTCTGAGTCCCCTCGCTGGTCAGGTCCTTATGTCCTGCTGCCATCTCAGCCTCCTTTACCTTCTTGTCGCTGTACCAGCATTTGGAAAATTTCCGCTATGGCGAATTTTTCCCATTAAATTCTACGCTTTAAATAGCCTTTCTCAGATTGGCAGGAACATGTTTTTCTTTGTCCTGCAAAAGTCCTCCATTTTTTGGATTTGAAACTCCTGTCCAGTTTCTCCATTTCGGAAATGAATAGTCCGCCCCAGCAACGCCCCGCATACGGGGTAAAGTCTCAATACTCTAAAAGGCGACCCGAACTTCTAGAGACACCGAATTGAACACAAATCCTCCCTAGCTTTCAGCACGGCTGTTTACGCCCTTGAATTTGGGGTTTTCCTTCGGGACCATGCCTGGACCATTGTCTGCGACTGCTTAATTTGCTTTGCAACCGTATTCAACAGAAATTCGGCACCTGGAACCCCTATCCGCAACCCAATGACGCGCCCGCCGCGTGGTCAAAGACCCCAGTGGGGGAAAAATTTTCATTAGGAACTATTAAACCGAACGTAGTAGCTTTTAAATTTTTTCCGATTCATAATATGATGGGTTTTTTATTTTGTATATATGTTGTTATTTACTGTATCTAAATTGAGAACATCATGCCTTCCACGCAGGAAGGGTACAACTGTGCTCGAGCCCATGTGTGCACGTCGATGGCCACTGGTACAACTGTGCACTTTGTTGGCCACAGGCACAACTGTGCAACGGCCATCTTTGCACGTCTACATTTCGACGTCCACAGTTGGGAGTCTCCCATCTGTGAACGTGAACCGTTGATAGGGTACCATTTGTGCACGTCTAAAAGTCGACGTGCACATACGGTATCCTGCCAACTGTGCACGTCTCAAGTAATACGATCAGATTTTCAAGTGACAAGTCCACGTGCACAGATGGAAGACTCCCAACTGTGCACGTCTCAATTTGCGAGGGGCACAACTGTGCATTTGCCCAACTGTGCACGTCGAGGGCCGGTGGTACAACTGTGCACGTGCACAGAGGGGTCACTCCCAACTGTGCACGTTTCAATTTGTACGATCAGGTTTTCAACACGCAAGTCCACGTGCACAGATGGGATACTCCCAACTCTGCGTGTGCACAGTTGGGAGTGTCTTATCTGTGCTCGTCTAACTGTCGACGTGCACAGTTGGGAGTGTCCAATCTGTGCACGTGTACAGTTGAGTCAGTGGCTAAAAACGTGCACAGTTGTACCACTGGCCCTCGACGTGCACAGTTGAAAGTGTCCCGCCTGTGCACGTACACAGTTGTACCACCGGCCCTCGAAGTGCACAGTTGGACTCGTGCACAGTTGTACCCCTCGTAAATTGAGACGTGCACAGTTGGAATTTTACCATCTGTGCACGTGCACAGTTGGGAGTCTGCCATCTGTGCACGTAAACCGTTGGTAGGATACCATCTGTGCACGTAAACCGTTGGTGGGGTACCATCTGTGCACGTCGAAATGTAGACGTGCATAGATGTGCCTGTGGCCAACAACGTGCACAGTTGTACCAGTGGTCAACGACGTGTAAGATCCAGTGGGCACCGACGTGTACGGACCAGTGGCCACCGACTTGCATCTGTATTCTTCCTGAAATAAAAAAATATCTCACTAATCACCCGGGATTACATTGTTCTTTTGCAAAAATGTAGAATTCATATTTCTGGATAAAAAGTTGGAGTATAAAAGGGTGTATACAGAATACGTAACCCTCAAAAATGTAAGTTATTTACATTTAATTAAAAAAATTTTGTCATATTTTGTTGAATTAATACTTTTACTCAGCTTAAAGTTGACGATCTAAATTGAAAATTTCATTCCTAAAGAAGTATATAAATAAACACATACAATATGTGAAACACTTACCCATGCAAATACACCAAAACTGTTACAATATGCTTTCATTGTTGGCTTAAACCTGCTTTGCACCAGCAAATAATTTTTACTGGCACAGCCTCTTTAATTTTGCCTGTTATTTAATGAGAATTCTTTTTAATTTCAGAATTTTGTAAACAAAATGCGATTCCGGATACTGTCGCATCATAGTTTGACACTTTGCCATAAAAAAACTACAAATCCTGCATGCAATACGCCTGGTGGGTAGCTAGGACAGCTCCACCAATTTGGAACTATTGGGAAGAAATTTGAATTTCAATTCAATATTAATGAAAAATCTTATATTAAGCAATTAATTTTAAACCGAAGATTAACATTTTTGATTAAAGTGAATTGATATTCACTGCTTTTTTCATAAAGATTGCCCAAATAACTTCGAGATACCCAATAGTCCGCGTGTCAGATGGCGCTGTTGTCAAAGTCACCGTGGTATCCTACAGGCGTATACACGTTCTCTTGAATAAAATTTCTAGTTGAAGGTGAAGACTGAGTAAAGTTAACAAATTTCACTCATTAGCAACTTCATTTTAGTAAAATCCGCGAAAAATGATCAAATCGCCGGGCTTGACAATATAAACAATACAAAGTCACCTAGTTACATTCGCCAATGATCCTGTAAAGGAACCTGTTTGCAAGGGAACCTTTGTAGGATCCTGTACAGTTTCCTTCACGGAGTTAATGGAGTCACGGGTTCTTGTGCAGGATGGCTCGCACGAATCCGCACCTCAATTTACTTAGTGAAGAGACCTGTACAGTATCCTTCGAAAGGTTTATTTGTTGGTGCACGTACCTTTGTAGGATCATTTACAGTATCCTTCGCTAAATTCATGCACAGGAAACGTCAACAGATCCCTAGAGGTTCCTTTCCAGGCATTGTCCACTGATAAAAAAAAGGCATTAAAACGTCTTGCTTGTTAGAGTAATGTGGATGTAATTTTGGTCTCTGCAGGACAAAACATCGACATTGAGAAAACTGCACCACTAGACCAAGCAATAGTCGACGATGCCGTGCCAACTTTTGCTATTAATTTTCCTGCACAACCGCATGATAATTTAGTACTACATCCTCAAAAAACAGATACGTCAATATAACTAGAGGCTGAGGTAGAAGTTTAGAGACTAAGAAGACGATACATTATGAACAAAGATGTAATACGCCTTTAGTTTCTGCCAAATACCCTGGCCAAAGTGTAAGCAAAGAAAATAATAGTCCCTTCTTAATTAAGTAACCAAAGTTGGCACTAAGATAGAATTGAAGGGCCGGATAATATAAGTCGCCGAGCGCTCGAAATGACGTAAAACTATTGCCCAACTTGATAAAAAATGGAAATCGCAAATTTCCGTTAACAAAAAATATTACTCGACGCGGCTTGTCAAGGCGCATCTTTTTTCTATTAGGCATTTTTTTTTGCAAAATAACTAGTTTTGGAAATAAAAAATGAAAACTAATTTTTTTTCGCCCGAATAAACGCAATAAAACCAACGTTTAATCAAACTTAAACTGCGGTTTCTCAGAAACTAATTGACCAAATCACTTGAAATTCAAACTGGAAGTTCATGACTCTTTACAGAAGCCAATGACATGAATAAAAATATCGTAGCGATCTATGGTTTAATATTTTCGATCGATGTATCGATCGACCCGGAAAATCGCGTTTTTCACATATCACGTAGCGAGGAAGTTTTTCATTTCACGAGTCTCGCCAAAAAGAAACATATCTCCATGGTCGTCAACATTTGGCCAAGTTTTAGGCCAAATTTGACATCGATCCGATGAAAATTGTAGGAGCTATTGATTTTTTAAGAAAAGCGTCAGCGCACGAGGCCGGAGAATCCTGGCGCTTGCTGCATTTGCCTAACGTGAAAGTTTTGCGGACACGTGATCTGTTAATTATAGCACACAATTATTGTTGACAATAGGGTCATCCACTAATTTTTTTTTATTTTTGCATATTAAAGTATATGCTATAAAATCACTAATAATACCAGCGTAGTGTAAAAAAAACTTTTTTTCGAATTTATATTTGAAAAAGAAAAATTTGTACACATTTAAAATTCCTATTTATGTCGCGCCCATTCCGCCATCTTGATGTGACGTAGCTAGCCGCCAAACGCTTGTAAATAAGCCGGGCGATTCACGCTTTTTTCATAAAAATGCAAAAAAATCAGCGCTACCATTGATGTTTTGTGCCTTAATACAAGAACACGTTTGTCAAAAATTCAGGAAAATTATTCATATCTATACCCAAAGGTGAGGAACGAAAAAAATGGTACGAAATTGTTCGCCGTGACATGTGCCCTAACACATCATTAACGTCAACAGTATATTGTTACGAAGATCATTTCAACGTAAGCAAATATTTTTATTTAAAATAGAAAACTATCAAATATTCTTTTTTGATAACTTAAAACCCGTACTTTACTGATATTCAAAAGTGTTATATATATGGGATGCCGGGACGTATGTGCACTTTAACCTTAAAATCAAATTGTTTATTTGCGCAACAAGTATTATAAAATTATATATTTTTCAACTTTGGAATCATGCTGCTATTTTTAAAAAAGAGTGTCCGCTAAAGAGCGAATATATATTTAATTCTTATATTTTATCAAGTGCAAAATCAAAGTATTGAATGTTGAGATTAAAGCTCGCTTTATGTCAACATCGTCAACATCTATAGTCGATTATTTCGTTTCCTTTCTATTTCTTTTATTTAAACTAAAATAAATACGATATTATAATCTTGATCAAATAAATAACTTTAAATTCAATACAATACACCGGTTTGAATACTTTTTCGCTTTCACTCCTCGAGTCTCAGCAACATTGAAACTGGAGGAGCACTTCGCACAGAAATCACTTATCATAAGTGTACTCACTTTTGGCAAATTATTCGAACTGCCTTTAACGTATCCAGGCATGTTGATACTTCATAAAAATAAACCCTTTTTGCCAAAAAACGTTGATAATTAATTATTTCGATTGTTTTTATCAAACTGACCATGTATTTTCTTCGGTTTTGACGGCGCGTGACGTCACACCACGTGTTCCGAGCCGTGAGGGCGCCACATGTTTTCTTTTATAAATCGACATTTACGGTGGATATTTTATTACTATTTAATAAATTATTATAAATTATTAAATAAACTAAATTAAGTTTTAATTTCACATTTTAATTCTTTGAAAGACAAAGTTTATAAAAAACTCAACTATAAGGCAAACAAAATTTTTGTGGATGACCCTATTGATTCAACGATATTTTCACCCATTTGCAAGCGTTTTGCGAACTATTATATCCGAAAATTCATTTCTGCAATCCGCAAATTGTCGATTCAAAAGTCGCGCTGGCTCGCGTGCTCCGATAAACAATTGAAAGGCGTCCACGGCTTGTCTTTTGATTTTCACTACGCTGTTGCTTTTTCACAGTATATCGCGTAGTATATTTTGATGATATGTCAAGGCACCTTGAGAAATTCCCAAATTTATACCTGTAAAAATTCGAGTTTTGATTTTTTGTGATACCCGCCCCCCCATTTTTTTGGTTTTCCGGAAAAAGAAATTCATTTTTTTTTTTCAACATGGGGTTTTAAATGGGAAAAGCTCGATTTTCAAAAAAATGGAAAAAAGAAGTACTTGTTATAAACTTTTTGTGAATTAAAGTATAGTCCTCTTAAGGAGTATTCAAGGAATAATTTCCACCCAATAACTTTATATTTTGACACTCCAAATCCTCTTTTATTGTGCCCCGAAAATGCCCTAAAAATTGTAAAATAGCAGTTTTCTATCAAATTCATGCTGAAGACAGTATTTTTTAAAATTTTTCCAACATGAATTATTTTAAATCGATAAGTGACGAGTTTTGAAGTATATTTTGAATAATTTTAATTTTTTGAATAATTATTATTTGTTTAAACAATTTTTTTCCTGTGAATTGTGAAAAGTTTTTATCTTTCGGAATAAATTATACAAAGTTGATGAATGTCAAGGGTGGTAGTTTTTGTTTAAAATATTTGGTAATTATTTAAATAATTTTCAGTTGTTTAAACAATTTCTTCTTCGAAAAATCGTAAAAATGTATTATTTTCTGGGAATAATTACACAATTAAAGAATGTTGAGAGCAATCTATTTTTAAAGGATATTTGGTGATTATTAAAACAATTTTTATTTGTTTAAATAATGTTTCCCTCTGTAAAGCGAGAATTGGTTAAATAATTACCAATTAATTTAAACAAGAACTACTACGTTTGACATTCATCAACTTTGTACGATTTATTCCGAAAGATAATAACTTTTCACGATTTAGAGGGGGTAAAAATTGTTTAAACAAATAATAATGGTTTAAACAATTTAGAATTATCTAAAAAATATATATCTAAAGTATATCGATTAAAAATAATTCATGTTGGAAAAATTTTAAAAAATACCGTCTTTAGCATGAATTTGATAGAAAACTGCTATATTGCATTTTTTAGGGCATTTTCGGGGCACAATAAAAGAGGATTTGGAGTGTCGAAATTTAAAGTTATTGGGTGGAAATTATTCCTTGAATACTCCTTAAGAGGACTATACTTTCATTCACAAAAAGTTTATAACAAGTACTTCTTTTTTCCATTTTTTTGAAAATCGAGCTTTTCCCATTTAAAACCCCATCTTAAAAAAAAATAATGAATTTCTTTTTCCGGAAAACCAAAAAAATGGGGGGGGGGTATCACAAAAAATCGAAACTCGAATTTTTACAGGTATAAATTTGGGAATTTCTCAAGGTGTCTTGCATATCATCAAAATATACTACGCGATATACTGTGAAAAAGCAACAGCGTAGTGAAAAACAAAAGACAAGCCGTGGACGCCTTTCAATTGTTTATCGGAGCACGCGAGCCAGCGCGACCTTTGAATCGACATTTTGCGGATTGCAGAAATGAATTTTCGGATATAATAGTTTTCATTTTTTATTTTCAAAACTAGTTATTTTGCAAAAAAATGCCTAATAGAACAAAGATGCGCCTTTACAAGCCGCGTCGAGTAATATTTTTTGTTAATGAAAATTTGTGATTTCCATTTTTTATCAAGTTGGACAATAGTTTTACGTCATTTCGAGCGCTCGGCGACTTATATTAACCGGCCCTTCAATTCTAGAAAAATGTAGCAGACTGAAAGCGTTCAATATGAGTCGATAAATTGCTCTCTGACGTTGAAATAACAACCATCAGAATGGAGGCAGAATAGTAGTCTCTTATTGGTAATGTGGATAACCAAGACTTGGCTGGACGACATACGCGCTGGAGATGATGATGAGGAAATACTTGAGGTATAAGAACCATACATATCTAGATATGAATAGTTTACATCAATGTAAATAACGAAATTCAAGAAAACTACTGCGTCTTCAAATGACATTTGGTCACGCCCCGTTCGAGATTAAAGACGTATAACTAAAACTGACAACTGATTCGCAGCTGTTTCTAATATATTTTAATGGAAAACAATTGTTAACCAGGTACCAAATCGTTTTCTTGTTTTGCCGGCAGATGAACTGTCTTCTGTTTTTTTAAAAGATAGGTGGAAATTGTGCATACCGCGGCAGTCCCGCATCTACCGATAGTATGGGACTCCTCCTATCATAAGTGTGTCCACTAAAACCACCTGACAGGGAAATTCGGATCACTCCCGTGGAACCCCTTTCGCATCACTTCAAAATAGTATTCAAGTATAATTCACCATTCATAAAATCACCTTCCATTCAGGTTTTTATTTTACGCTCTTGGACTGCTTAGGGGTTCGAGAGCAGTTCTGCTGCTTATGTCTCATAGTGTGTTGTTGATTGTTCTGATGCGGGCATCAGAACCAAAAAAATCATGTGATTATGTTTCCTTCTTTATATTTTTAAGTTTATGACCACAATAATAAATATTTGTTGTTCAAAATTTGGGAAATTATAAACCTCCCCCCTTCACACTGTTACTCTTATCCTCTTACCAAATTTTTGATACGCCTAAGTTATGCGCTGAATCTTCCGCGTCCGGTCATCGCCTGGCACGCTTCCTCAGAACCAGGTTTCACTTAAAAGAGCAGGATACAGTTTGTATCCTAGAAATTATGTTTTGGGGATGTCTCCTGAGTGTATTTACCGAATACGAAAAGAATCGTGAGGTCCCTTTTTAAAATAACTCGAAATTTGTTTTTTTTTTAAATCATTTTACAAGAAGACGTAACGTCTTTTATGGTTTTAGCATGCTGATTTCAATTCGGCGTAAACTTGTCTCAAGACGAACCTTTTTGGACTCAGAAATGAGACTGTTAACAGATGCGTAGGATTAAAATTAATGAATGAAAAATTTGCAATTATTTAATTAGTTAATTTTAATTTAAAAGTTCAGAATCTGTGGGTTTGAACGAGTATAACCCTGAAAAATTTTCTTAACAAAAATTAAAATTGTAATTTTGTATAAGGATCTCCTAAACCGTTAGAAATACGTAAAAACAAACAACATATTCGGTATCGTCGTCAAACAAGTATAATACATATGAAAATCTATAAATGAATTGATTCAATATATATCGTGTAAAACTATACAAAATAGCTTAATTATTAACAAAGATTAGCTTTGATGACAGTCAGTATGACCCTTTTTGTCAGGGCAGGTATATACTCGAAGTTATAAGCCGCTCGTCTTGAAGTCATAAAAATTCGACTCAAGATATAAATATGTGTGTTCAAGACATAGAAACTTGTCTCCAAGACATAAATTAAAGTCTGGCTCCGTCTCAATAAGGACACATGCTGGAGTCGAATTCATCGACTTCAGCATGTCTTAATTGGGAGAAATTCAAGTCGAAACCAAGTCGAAGAATTTTTACTCGAGAAGTTATACGACAACGTTATTACAAATTTTTTTTACCCCCCCCCCCCCCCCGATTTTCCATGATATTGCGGCTTTAAGAAAATAAATATTCTATTCCCCATGCCACCAACAAATAAATATTTATTTCTTTTCGTGGCCTATAACCTTTTTGACACTTTTAATGAGCTTGTGTGCGACACATCAGTGACGGAGGATTTTTTTTTTGGGTGTGTGGTATTGTAGCGCCCTCAGTAATACAGAACTGAACTATCTATACCAGGGCTCACCAGAATGCAGTCATTGACTGCCTTGCCTGCCAGTAGCGGTAAATGAAAAATTGAAATAAAGTGTATTGTAAATTCAAGTAGAAAAACTTGAGACCGTCCGGTGTGAACGATGAAACTAACGATCCGAAATCGTAATGATCATATATACCTTTGCAGGATTTCTGAAAACCGAACAAATAAATTACATAAAGAATTTCCCTTCAGCCAAGCACTTGTCGTGCAGCCAACACCTGCTGAAAATTGTGTGCCCTGAATCAACACGAAACTTTGTCACGGTCATGCATTGCAGTTTCTTTAGGGCCTAATAAAAACCTTTAATTTTGCGTGCAAAAAAGTTCGTACATGATTAATATTGAAAAGAATGAACTTTCAACGATAAAATATGAATTTTTAATCAAACATGATGACTTTTCTGCCGAAAGATGAATTATTAATGTAAAAGGATGGATTTTCTATTCAAAAAGTCGAATTTTAACTGTTTGAGAAAATAGTTGAATTTTCAACCAATCATATTAATGTATACCTAACCAATCACATATTTATTTTTTCAGAACGCAATCATAAAAATTGCCTGTTTTCATGCCTCCATAGACAAACGCAAAAGTACGCGTTTTCAGCGGTGTCTGACGGTGCGTTGGTTGAGTTACAAAATAGGGTTCAGTAAGCACGGCGTGACTTAGAGTTAAAAAAAAAGCTCGATTTGTGCGTGTCTCCGTATTTTTGTAACACTAGAGAGAGTCCGTGGTTGACAAAGATAGAAAGAGAAATTCATAGCGGATTGGTGAGTCGATGTTTCTAACGAAGAATGTAGCGTGTTCCTATCGCCTCACACATTATACTTTGCTGTCTCATTCACGCTCGTTAGAACGAAAATGCAGTAGAGCTCGTGCATACCTTCACCGACTCAAAACGTGATTTTGCAATTTTCCATGGAGACAATGAAATCACGCCATTTATGATTTTGTTCTGAGAAGTATCATTCGTGACTCCTGTGAACTGACGGCTTTTTTTTTAAACTCGCGCCATGTTTTTGTAACTCGTCTCCGGTTCGGGCGCCTGCGGTGCCCTCGCCGACGTCTCGTTACAAAAACATTGCGCTCGTTTAAAAAAGGCCGTCTGTCCACACTAGTCACGAAATGTACTATTATGAATATAGGTAATGCTCTCTTCAGAAACTTTTTAAATAATGAAAAATGCTGTGCATTCTAATTATATTAAATTATATTTACTTATGAAATTAAAAACTGTAACGTGGTGGGTTCCACCCCGTTCGGGATCCTCTCCCCAGATTTGGGAGGTTGCCGGGATTTCTAAAATGCTATACAAATAAATATTTAAAATAAAAATAAGCAGAACTGATGGCCAGCAGAGAACTCACCGATGAACGTAAGTTAATTAGGAATAGGAGAGTGTGAGTTGAAGAGAGAAAATGCAAAGAACTAGCGATTTAAGAAACATAGTATTGATATTGTATATTTGATTGTATATTTTTGGTAGGATTATTTAAGGATAGGAATTAGGGAGCCGAGAAATTGTGAACGGATTTGTCGTGGGCTTGCCTGGTCTTCGAAGTTTTAAATCCCATCGAGAAGAGTGACAGGTGACCTGTAGAAGGAGGAAACACTACCGATCAGTCGACACTACACTGCACTGATTTTCCGCGCCACGACATTGTTCGATATTTTTCTTTATTTCACGCACTGGGTTCACGTCACGGAGGGCAGCTATTATCTCACGACAAAAAGAGTTACAACTGGGAGGAAGGATGTTTTGCCGGCGCTCCGAGTGAACAATAACAATGGTCGCGGCCATTTTAACTGCAACACTGAATCTTCCTGCTCCGTGGGAAAAGCAAACACACTTGGGTCGGTGCTCCTAGTTATCGATGTTACCACTAACGACGAGTCCAGAGGGCAGCACCTCACGGACCAGGCATGTGGCGCGGAAACGGAAGCCGGCAGGCGAGTGGAGCGACGAGGAGTTCAGTTCTTTGTTGGCCATCAACGCAGGCACTGCAACCCGCTAGGTACATACTTTGAAACTTGGAAATGGCGAAGGGACGAGGATCCGAGCTTCGAGGACCAAGGTAGGCGGCGACAATCCGCTTTAGATCTCTTTTCTTTTTTTTTGTGTACACTTTGCTGTAGATTCCTGAACATGTGCTTCAAGTTCTAATTGATTCTTTTTTTAAATTTGCGATGTGTGTGATTTTTTCGGAGTGAGACGCGCGGCGGAAGTCCGGGCCACGCGCCATCTTAACATTAACGCCACGTGTTTTCCAAATTCGCGATAAACTCGACTTTCTTTCTCTTTTTCGATTTTTCATGTGAATTTTAGTAGTGATGATAATGTAAGATTTTCGGTCGTGATTTTTTTGACGTTTTCCGGATCGTAGATGCACGTTTATCGGGAGAAAAGATGTCTGTGAAAATCTTGAACGACGAGTGCCGTATCGGAATTTGCTGCGATATACCAGAGGTGACAAATTTGTAGTTTTTTTTTGCTTTCCGCTTTTGATTTCTGCCGAACTTTTTTTTCTCTCTTTACATTCTTTTTTTTATGTGAACTTGCCGAGTACGGACGTGACCTTGGTATGACCGAATGAGATTATTCTAACCTAATCACGAATGTATCAGAAGATTATCGTAATATGATTAAAGCCAAGTACGTAAAATTTCGACTACCGTAATCGCGGAATAGTTTGTGCGGCTTATTTCTTTTGTTAAGAAATTGCGATTTGAGTGTCCGTATCGACACACCTGTTACACCGCCATTATTGCGGAATTACCTTATATCTAATTTTTTTTATTTTCCTCCAATGTAATCACTCACCATTTATTTCATTCAACTTGTAACCATGAATCATCACCATCATTCCACCTTTTTATAATGAATTTATTTTTTAATTTTACTGTTTTAAATGCCGGTTCTTTGATTGATTTATAAAAAAAAAATGATCTGATTCGTTTCTCCGCCCCCACCACATCCCTCTCCTTCGGAGCTAGCTTGGGGATTAATTTAGAGTTCTTGTTTCTTTTTTTTGGATTGTTAATTTGTTAAATTTCTTTTCCTTGGATAATGAATTTCTTTAGTGTTCTTTGAACGACACCCCTTCTGGGTGTCTGGCGCCTGACAACTATAAAACAATTGATTGCTCTTTTAATATCTTTTAGAAAATTAATAAGCATTCACGTAGGGTTTTGCCAATTTCTTTGTAGCAATACTCGAAACCTCCCGTCCCATGAGGCAGAGATTATCGTTATAAAACGTATTTCGAAAATAGAAGGTACTTGATTATTTTTGCTTAAATTTAACAATGTCCTTGACTAAGGATTTGAACATGACGTACCAATTTAAAATCAATTTTACTGAAATTACAAACAATTATTCTTATTTATCGAATATCAGGTGATCTCTCCATATGTTCTTCATCATTTTCATCGCCGTCCGACTGTTTGGGAGCTTCTGTGGTGTTAAATGATGCAAAATATGATTTAAAAAGCTGCTTTCCTTTTTCGGTAAAATAACTCATCAAAGACATTAAGTCTCTGGTTTTTAATTTGGCAAAACCAACATCCCAACGAAGACATCAAAATAGTGTAATATGGTTATCTATAAATTAATATGATTGGTTGAAATTTTGTTTTTTTTTTGACTGAAAGGTAGTTCATTTTATTTAAAAAGTCTACTTTTATATTTTTGGTTCCGAATTCATCTGTTTTGGTTAAAAGATTTCCTATTTGGTTGAAAAATTAACTATTTTGTTATAAAGTCATATTTTTTGGATTAAAAGTTAATTGTTTATATTTAAAAAGTTTACTATTATATTTTTGGTTCAAAATTCATCTCTTTTGGTTGCAAATTTCATTATTTTGATGAAAATGATACTATTTATTTGATTCAAAATTTAATTATATTGTTAAACGTTCAACTATTCTGGTAAAAAGTCATATTTTTTTGTCGAAAATTCAACTGTTTTATTGGAAATTCATCTTTTGTGGTTAAAGTTAATTATTTTTATTAGAAAAGTTAACAATTATATTTTTGGTTCAGAATTCATCTCTTTTGGTTAAAAATTCTATTATTTAGTTACAAATTCAATTATTTTGTTAAAAATTCAACTATTTTGATAAAAAGTAATGTTTCTTGGTCGAAAATTAAACTTTTTTGTTGAAAATTTGTCTTTTTGGATCAAAAATCCGTCCGTTCAGATTAATAATTTACCTTTCGTTATAAGAGGCCTGTCGAAGTAGGGGAAACTGCTCATTTACCACATGTTCGAGTTCCACCACCACTTCCCTCTTCTCAAGTCCAGAGGCTTGGAGGGTGGTCGCTCTCGTGAAGTTGAATGGGTAGAGGTCGGTGGTGGTGTTAAATTCCCATCTGGCAAAATAGCAGTTTTCCCCTACTTGGACAGGCCTGCGTTAGAAGAGTCTTCTTGTTTATTGAAAAGTCTACCATTATATTTTCAGTTTCGAATTAATCTCTTTTGGTTAAAAATTTAATTATTTTGTTGAAAATTATACTATTTTTCTGAAGAGTCATATTTTTTTCTTTAAAATAAATTATTTTTATTTGAAAAATTTAATATTATATTTTTGGTTCAACATTTTACTATTTGATTAAAAAAATTTGATTATTTCTTTGAGAATTTAACTATTTTGATAAAAAGTCATGTTTTTTGGTAGAAAATTCAACTGATTTGTTGAAAAGTCTACTCTTATATGTTTGGTGAAGAATTAGTCTCTGTTGGTGGATAATTTAATTATTCGGTTTAAAATCCAACTATTTTAATAAAAGGTCATATTTTTGGTAGAAAATTCAATTGTTTTGTTGAAATTCGTCTTTTTGGATAGAAAATCCGTCCTTTTACATTAATAATTCATCTTTTGGCAGAAAAGTCATCCTGTTTGATTAAAAATTCATCTTTTATGGTTGAAAGTTCATTCCTTTAATTTGAAAAGTCTACTCTTATATTTTTGGTGCATAATTAGTCTCTTTTGGTTGAAAATTTGATTATTTGGTTGAAAATTCAACTATTTTCTTGAAAAGTTATCATTTTTGGTCAAAAGGTTTTGTTAAACCTTCGTCTTTTGTGATGGAAAATTAATCTTTTGGTAAAAAAGTCATCTTTTTTGGTGGAAAATAATTCCTGGCTCTCTTTGGTTGAATGTTAATTCATTTTATTTGAAAAGTCTAAGACTGGTAAATTTTTGGTTCCGAAATCATCTCTTTTGGTTAAAAGTTTTACTATTTGGTAGAAGCAGTTGCCAACAAACTAAAAATCAGAGGTGTAATATATTTGATAAGTTATTTGACCGAAAATGGAAAGCAGTTTTTCTTGTATCATATTTTGCACCGCGTCCAACACCACAGAATGTCTCGAACAGATCTCCTGATATTCAATAAAAAAGAATAAGTTTTTGTGATTTCAGTAAAATTGATTTTTAATTGGTATATCTGGTTCAAATGTTTAGTCGAAGGTAAATGTTGAATTTAAACAAACAAAAATCAAGTACCTTCTATTTTCGAAATAAGTTTTTAATGTTACATGTAAATATAATTTAATACATATAAATAGAGTTTTCAAGCAGAATTTTGCTGCAGCTACCCACTCATTTTTTTTATTTCCGACACCTTTTTCTTGCATAGGTATTTGTCAAAGTTTAATTGATGAAAAAAATAAATAAATTACCAGAAAAATGTTGCAAAAATGGAGTTGTCAAACACGAAAAATAGCTGTAAAACATCAATTTAATTTTTTTCTTACAATATTAATTCGAGTACATATTGATTCATAGAAGTTCAGAGCCCAAGCGCTGGATTTAAGCGCATTGCCGATTTTGAAAATACTTATAAACATTATAACATTGTAAATGTAAACGTAACCTCGAATTAAATTAAAAACTGTAGGGCACTATTATCTTAACACGCGTGTGCCTTTGAACACTTTTAAAATGCAATGCAAAATGGTACTTTATTAAACAATCAAATTATGTTTTTAATTTCACGATGTTCCAACAATTGTTTGGTATCGGATTTCCATTCGGCTGTCATTGCGTATCGCACTGTTTTATCTAGCGAGCGGTTTAGTCACGTGACTAGACTGGACTGGACTTACGACCTAACGGAAAATGCAAGTAGGCCGTTCTTGCACCCAACCGCTCAATTTCATTATTCTCTGTTGAAAAGTCTACTATAAAATTGTTGGTTAAGAATTCCTTTTTTTTTCAAGTTTTATCATTTGGTTTTTGACGTGAAAATTCAACAATTTGATTACCAAAAATGGTAATCAAATTGTTGAACTTTCAATCCAAAAATACAAATTTTCGTTTAACAAACAAACAAAATTTCTGAGTAAAAAAAAACAAAGAAATATGGTAATCAAATTGTTGAATTTTTAAGTCAAAAAGACGAATTTTCAACCAAACAATCGAATTCTTATTAGGTAGCATTACTTTAATACTTTTAAAATATTAGGACAGAAAACTATAAAATGTGGTTCAAAAGTCTAGTTAATTTTCCGTTACACAGCTCGGTTTTCGCAAAAATGGAAAAAAGAAGTACTTCTTATTCACTTTTTGCGAAATATAGTTTGGTCACCTCTGGAACATGCTCCAAAAAAAAACAAAGTAGCAGTTTTATGTAAGATTCATGCTAAAAATTGTATTTTTTGAAATGTTTTATAAATTAATTATTCACATGGACAAGTGTCTGAGAATGGCCCTCTTCGACGAAGAAGGTGTGGATCTCGGGACAGTGAAGGTGTGTGGGTTAGCGTTCGCAGATGATCAGGTTATTATGGCAGAGTTAATCGAAGACTTGCAAAGAATGTTGGGCAAAAACTGAATACAAGTATGAAGAAAATGGGCCTCAAAATGAATGTTAATAAAACAAAAATTATGGTCTTTGAAGGAAGTCTTGAATCTTATATTACTAAGAAATTTGTAAGCTCCGGTGGCCTTATAAACTGCAAAATATATGGCAATTAGGAGAATTTCGTGTAGAAAAATATTTTTTCAGTGTCAGAAGTTTCGGGAATATTCTAGATGACTATTTTTATTGCAAATGGTGACAAAGTCACTTGTAGAATTTTGTTAATAGTCATATAAGGTTTTCGAAGTCCGATATTCGCATGAAAGTACGTTTTTCAATTTTTCCTACCCTGTTCTACCACTTCAAAAAATCTCTAAAAATTCATAATAAATACTTAATATGTGTGAATTTTTTCGCTGATGTATGTATTTGTGTTTTCGAGAAAATTCGACTTAAAATATTTGAATGTCTGTCAAAGTTTGAATTTCGGGCCAAAAATTGTGGAAAATTTTGTTATATGTATTTTTAAGAGATCTTTAATTTGACCCCAGGTTGATTAAAATCCGTCAAAAACAATCCGAGATATACGCAAAAAACTGGAGAATCATAAACGTGCCCGTGAAAGGTCATCTTGAAGGTCAAAGGGCTGAACTCTTCAGGAAAGAGTTTCCTTTTTGTAACGTACACATAGGACTGAGTCCGGTTGGATAAGGCTCAAGGGCACTTTTCACATACTTATCCGGCTAGGTCCTTTTTAGATTTGAAATCGTCACTTTGGGCCCTGAAATTGGTTGAAGGGTAATCTGACATTTGTCATCATATTACCTTTTGTTTAACTATATGCCTGATACCCGAAACTTAACTGGGTACCCGGGAATTACCCGAGTATCTGGGTACTCGATATTTAAGTTCCCGAATTCAGATCACCCGAGTAATACTGGTGCCCTCGTGTACTCGCCCAAGTACTCGGGTTATCGGGTATTGGAAAAGCCAAAGCCTTAAAAATGTACCAGAAACGTAGAATGAAAAAAAAACTGATGTCTCACACATTTTCAAAATCTAAAAGGGAGCGGAAACTAGAAAGAAGATTTGACTTAAGAAGTAATATGCCAGTGGTCCAAAATCCGTATATTGCTCCAGTCAAGAACTTTGTTCAAGATTTTGGGAGCCAGCATAAGCTTTCATTGAAAAGCAGTCAGTCAGTGTTCGGAAATCCGTACATTGCTTCAGTCAACGACTTTGCTGAAGATTTTGTTGTCCAACCTAACCGTCCATCGTTGGAAATGATGATACTAGAAAACCGAAGAACAAATGCCTTATTAGAACGACTTGTAGACAGGGTGATTACATCAACAGTAGTCGTATCAACGAGATAGACCATCCCTGAAGCATTTCCATAATGCCAAATTAGAACAAAGGAATTCAAAATTTTGACGGAGAAAAGGATGACATCCTGGCCAAGGAGTGGCTGGAAAATTGTAATTACATGAGACAATTACACACATTGCCAGATGGATTTGTATTCGAAACTGCGCGAATCCATCTGAAGTCAGGGCCTTGAATTGGTTCTGACTAAATTCTGCTGAACTTAGATCTTGGACAGACTTCGAAAAAGGGTGGAAAAAAACTTTCATTAAATCTGAAGGTTTGATATTAAAATGGCAAAGGATGTCTGCGCGTACCCAGCAAAAGGGTGAATCTCTCAATACTTATTTCATAGACAAAGCAAGACTATGTCATCCATCGATGAAAACAAGGAACAAATACTAATTGAGTTGTAGCCTAAATACCTACGTAATGATTTCACAGCGATGAAGTACGATGACCATGACAACTTTCTACATGATCACAAAGGAATAAGAATGACAATCCCAAAGATCTATAAGTGATTACTCCAAACTCCAAAGGCCGTCAGAATTGAAGAGCTGGGGTCCTAATAACTACCGAGTATCATCGAAAGGGGTCATTGCGTGCCGAGTTTCAGTTTACGGAGTGATGCAGAAGGCATTTTCGTACGAGTAGTAGCTGGCAATACTCAAGAAATGGATGTATTTATTGGCAGGACATGCAGAAAATTATCTCATGTAGATAAAAAAATGCGCGCACAGTGCGAGCGATACCGCTCGCACGCGTGCGGATTATTCCTGCACTCATGCCTTCACCGCGCCACGCAGATGCGTCATCATATGCGACGCATATCGCTCGCACGTCGTGAAGGTCGCACGCGTGACGGTGATAAGCTAGCTTTATGCGTCTCGTAAAATTACATTGTACAATGACACTGTACTACTTTGTACTTCAGGTATACCTTAAAGTAATTGGAAAAAAGACTGTTTTTTTTTAAATTGTGTCAAGCATTAGAAAAATATAAAAACTAAAAATTCACCGCTACTGAAATGAAGGTTATAAACCTCGTAATTTCAGTAGCGATGAAAAGACAAGCTTGGACTTGAGAAAGTAAAAAATAACACATGTCAGATCACAAGACTTTAAAAATAAATATTAATTAAATTACCTGTCAGATTTCCTATCAATTTTAAACGCTTTTTTTCAACAAAATTCACAGACCGTGATAAAAACACGTCACACTGCACCATAAACAACTGATCATGAACGACCTAGCCTAACCAACAGAAAGAAACGCCATGTTGAAGTTTATTCCAACCACGTGATCACGCGGGAACATTACAAACTTCCCTTAATATAATAATGGTCAAATTAATTTTAAAACATTTGAAAAGTTGTTAAAGTAATTTCAGCACATTATTGTAAAATGTTTAATTTGTACAAATTAGTTTTTTTAAATTAGTCTCTCAACATCAGTAAATTAAAAATACTTATAATATTTAAATTTATATTTCAAATGTTTTTCATATTTTTTTCTGTAGTAAATTATTGACACTAATTATTTCTACAATAATAAAAATTGACATTATTATTATCAAAAAATGGGCTTATAATAACATTATATGTATAAATAGATGCCTATCACAAAATGCTAGGCATATGCCTCGCACATACGTGCCTCTCGCATTGTGCGACGCATAAGCCTCGCACGTACGTGCCTCTCGCATTGTGCGACGCATAAGCCTCGCACGTACGTGCCTCTCACAAAATGCGTCGCATATGTACCATACCCTACACTCACCGCGTGCCTCGTATGTCGTGAGGGTAACGTGCCTCGCACGATTGTTATCTGGGTGGACTATACCAATAGTGGCGATCAGCTGATGTTTAGGGGAAACAAAAATACACCCTATTCCAAGTTGAAGATCGACAATATGGGTTCTCACTTGACTTTAAAAGTAAATATTACCTTACCTCAAAACACCGTATATTTCATCAATGCTGTAGACTCCATGCCGAGCAAGTGACCATACCGAATCATACCAAGTAAGTGACTTAGAACGTGAGAAGCTAAGGTTATTATCAATGTATGTATACCATTAAGCCATTTCCCTTTCGGGGTAGGCGTGACACTACCCGATTCGGGTAGTGTTTCTAGGTGGATAACTTGTAGTAAATAACTACAAGTGTGGGCTCACCACACCCACGATGTGCCAACAGCACTCAGTTTTCTCGAATGGTCACCCATCCAAGTACTAACCGCGCCC